>CAIGQZ010034880.1:5904647-5916570 GCA_903798205.1 Danio tinwini
ATAATAATAATAATAATAATAATAATAATAATAATAATAATAATAATGATGATGATGATGATGATGAGCTACAGTTCATATTAGGCTCAATTTACACAGCAAGTCTTAATCCACAAAACCCATAATTTCTTAACATTGTACCTTTTCACGTTCACAATAACTTTACCAAGTTTGACTCTTTTCAAATATGTTTTACAATACCTTATAAATATGAATCACTATACTAATTTAACGCATTATCAAGACGATTAGTGTTCTTTCATGTGAATTAACTTTAGCCAAACAAGTCAGCTTAGGCTTGATATGAGCAACAGAGTCTTACCTCTGTAGTTGATGATTTCAGTACCCAGGACAGGAGTCATCTCCAGCACAGTGATGAAGGCCTTGTCCATAGAAGTGAGGGGAAACGGGGACATGCGGTGTCTCCGAGCTACCTTGGTGATGTCTACAGCACTGTGACCTGAGATAAAGAAAGAGAGAGAGAGAGAGAGAGAGAGAAAGAAAGAAAGAGAGAGAGAGAGAGAGAGAGAGAGAGAGAGAGAGAGAGAGAGAAAACTTAAACATGCTCTCAGAACCGCAAACGTGTGCAAAGAGTGAAAATGGCCAATCGGTCACCCACTTGCTCTCAGGATATTCTCCTTGCTGCTGCATCGTGACTGCACCTACAGATATAGAGAGAGAGACAGAATGAGAGGGAATGAGGCAGAGAGAGAGAAAGGAATTGGGGAAAAGAAAGACAAAAAAAGAAAGACATGAAGAGAGTTAGAGCACAAAAGGAGCCCCATCCTCCGTCCAGGAGAGTTAGCATTCCACTGACAGGATTCATAAAGATCAGAATGATCATCTACACATTCAGACGAAACAACCAAAAAAAACTAGCTTGAAAATGAACCAAATGAAAACAACATTTTCAGTCCTACTGCCATTATTATCATTATTATCATGGTCTTGAAATAATGCTATGGCGAGTGTGGAAAGTTGTATCTTTATAATGCCCAAAACAACTAATTTCTTGAAAATGATCTGATGCAACAGACATTAAAGTCAACATGAAATGTTTTAATCTTTTATGTGATGCATTTAAGAGTATCCAACAATAGCCTGAAGTGAAAATCAATGGTTCCACAGGACTTTCATATGTTTTTTGAGTAACTGTGATGTCCTGGGTCATGATAATTGGCCTTCAAAATCCCAAATTATATACAGTAGAAGTCAGAATTATTAGCCCGCATGTCATTTTTGTTTTCCTGTTTTAAATAATTGTGATGATTAACAGATCAAGAACTTTTTCCACAGTATTTTATATAATATTTTTCTGGCAAAAGTGTTGTTGTTTTATTTCTGCCAGAAAAAAAAAAACATTTTAAGGTTGATACTATTAGCCCCCCATGCAATTTTTTTTTCAACTGTCTACAGAACAAACCATCATTATACAATGACTTGCCTAATTACTCTAACTCAACCTAGTTAGGCCTTTTAAATTTAATAAAAAAAAACATTTTTAAGAAAATTATTCTGTTTATCAAGGCGGCATTTATGAAATGTAAACAAAAATGTTAAACAGTTAAATATTGATTAAAATAGTAAATAACTGCTTTCTTATTGTATGTAGTTTTAAATGAAATTATTACTCCAGTCATTATTGCTTTTATTACTATTACCATTAATAATAATATTAATAATAATTACTATTATTACTATTAATATTATTATTACTACATATTACTGAAAAAAAAGATGTCTGCAAAATTGTTGCAAACAATGTATATGTGTTGAATTTAAACAAATTAAATTTAGCAATGTTTAACTTAATTTGTGTTTTTATTCAGCCCAAATAAACTTTACAACTACTTAACTTAAAAAAAATTGTAAATCTAAGGAATCATCTTTGAATATATTTCTACAGTGTAGAGTGATTTCTGAAGGATCATGTGACTCTGAAGACTGAGTAATGAAGCTGAAACCTCATCATTAAAATCAAATTCCTTCATTCAATCACTTCCAGCCACAACCCAACCCTGAAAAACTGTATTAAATGCTTAAATTAAATTATAAACTACTTTTGAACAGTTATTTTATAGTGCAATAACATTTTACATTTTTGACTGCATTTTTTAATTAAATAAACACAGCCTTGGTCAGCAGAAGTTTATTTTAAAACATTAAAAAATCCTACTGACCCCAAACGTTTGACCAGTAGTGTATGTTTTTATTCAGCAGTCTACATGTGTCAGTTGTCCTATAACAAACTTATGTGGCAAATTACACAATATGCACGTTAAACAAAATATACATTCAATCAGACTCTATGCCTCTTAAGGGTGGTTCTGAATAAATGAATAGGCCCAAGCCCAATTTACCTTTTTTACCCCTACCACTTTCCCTTGGCCCTCGAAACAGTGTGAAGGAGAAGGACTTCAAATGTTACCCCTAAGAAATGGGACAGCACTACAACACCAGCACACGTCATGTTGTCGCGATCTCTTGCTTTAGATGAAATCAACGATGGCGACTGCTGTAGTTATTCCAGTTGCATTATTTTTGGGTATTTATCTTCAGGAAATCACAGAAGGCAATGATATCATGTTATCATAACGATATAATGTGGCAAAAAGCTCGTAACTATACTGTGCATTTACCCCGTGGCCATATTCATCTATATGAAAACTACATTAGCATTACACCAAATGGTTTAATCGTTTTTTTTTAAAAACATGATGGTAAAACACGAACGTGATTATGAATGTAATAAGACATATGCTTGTTTGTTGTAAAACTTTGTAATAATAACAAAAAATTTGTGCATCTCCTTACTTATGTGTGCAGCCATGCTGCCATTGTAGCTGGTGTATTCTAGGAAATTTTCGTACCCCTTGGTTTCGAGTGTGGTCCTGGAAAATCTATGTTTCAGAGGCCATCTAGCCCTTCCCCTTAGCCCTACACCTTCAAGTTAATGAGAATTAGGACACCCCATTAACGTGAATGCGCAAAACGAGGGGTCGAGGTAAAGGGGAAGGGCTAAGGGGTAGAATTGGGATTGAGCCATAGTCTGTACAGGGAGTGCAGAATTATTAGGCAAATGAGTATTTTGACCACATCATCTTCTTTATGCATGTTGTCTTACTCCAAGCTGTATAGGCTTGAAAGCCTACTACCAATTAAGCATATTAGGTGATGTGCATCTCTGTAATGAGAAGGGGTGTAGTCTAATGACATCAACACCCTATATCAGGTGTGCATAATTATTAGGCAACTTCCTTTCCTTTGGCAAAATGGGTCAAAAGAAGGACTTGACAGGCTCCGAAAAGTCAAAAATAGTGAGATATCTTGCAGAGAGATGCAGCACTCTTAAACATGCCAAGCTTCTGAAGCGTGATCATCGAACAATCAAGCGTTTCATTTAAAATAGTCGACAGGGTTGCAAGAAGCGTGTGGAAAAACCAAGGCGCAGCTTTGATATTAATGAATTTTTTGGGTTAATTGAGAACATGGTTGTTGTTCAATAATAAAATTAATCCTCAAAAATACAACTTGCTTAATAATTCTGCACTCCCTGTATAACCTGCAATTTTTGAAACTTGGACGTTAAAGGTCAAGTTCAGCCTCAGTAGCATCTCGGTTTATGCAAATGGTCTAAAATATTTAGTTAATTTATATGAAATCAGGCAAAATGTTCATTCTTTTTTTGTTAGCAAATAATTCATATCACAAATGTATACATACACTACTCTAAGTATATAAAATACATTTTGCAAGTTTGATTTGATGTAGAGAAACTAAAATAAAAGATTGCATGTTGACTTTAACAGCTTGAAGCTCCATGTGATGAAACTTCGATCACTCCCACCCATTCGGTTTAATTTAGCCCCTTTGGAACCCGCATTTCTTTGCCATGAACACTTTAAGATAATAATAATAATAGCAAATTTGATTATACATTCAGCTGTAACTGTGGAATCTACCAATACAAAGTATCATAAAGTAAGGAGTTCCCTTAGGCCAAGAGTAATGGTATGACAGGGCAATCGAATTCCATGCAAAAAAATACACATTGACTTGAGGCTAGAAGTTCACAGAATATTAACTCTTTGATTTACTGCATGAAAGTGTTAAAAAGAGCCCTTTTATGTGTCCTTCGTGCTGAGACGCAATGCCCCTGGCCTATAGGGGGAGACAAACAAGCAAGTCCCAAATCTTTTTCTACTCACGATCCAGTTACAACAGACTAGCACCAACACGACAAAAATCAATGATCGACACAGAGCAAAGAGTTAGAGAAAGACAGGAAGAGGAAGAAAACGATGAGGCGCAGCTCACATACAGCAAACAGCAAGAAAAACACTGCATCTAAATGGAGATCGAACTTAAAAAGAACAGAAAATAACGGGAGAAAAAAGATCTAAGAAACAGAACTCAATGTCCACAAGAGACTCCAACACACCAAACGGCTAATAAAACAAAGAGAGCATTAGGAAAAGAGCGACGTCTACAGACAAGATAATGAGAGAGAAGGAAAGAAACAGAGACGAGAAGAGAGAAAGAGAGTGTAAAAAGCAAGGAGTTTGGACTCCTGACGCAAAGCAGAGTTTGCGGATGGAAGCAGCTCCTTTTTTTTTTTTTTTTTTTGGATTTTGTTTTTGCGTGGGTTGGGAATAGTTACTCGCGAGTCGAAGGTCCTATGGTTCCTGCGATCATCTTTGAGCCCCTCCAGCCTAGAGTGGAGCTTTGGCAATGAACAGAAACAAAAGGGTTTACAACAGACAGCAAAGGAGAAGCTTTGGGAGACCAAAAAAGAAAATCGAATGATTTTTTTTTGTTTGTTTATTTTTTAAAAGGCTCTCTGAGACAGCGATCGCTTAGTTTTACACACAACAAGCTGACATGACAACGAATGAGAGGTGAAGAGACATCTGACTGGACGCCATTTGGTCCTGGTGTTAATGTTTAGATGTGATTTATGCCGTCCAGCCAGGAAAATACAGTAGCAAAGGTTAGCGAGGAAGAGGCACAATTAGCAAAAATCACAACGGCACACTTCTGTTGCTGTGATATTTCAGAGGACACGCGAGAAAACACAGTGCTGCTGGTGGGGAGTGTCAGAGTGCTGATGGCCCCCTGAGTTTGTGTGTGTTATATTGTTATATTTGAGGATTGAAGGGAATGTGAATGTGACGACATGCACACACATGCGAGAGATGGAGAATGGATGAAGATGAAAACATAAGGGCTGGTAATACAATTTAATTTCAGGGCTGCAGTAGCCCAAATGCTATTTATTATGTTGGGTTCACACCAAATATGGCTCTAGTTTACTCACAGGATGTTTTTCACCTCAAACTAATTTTCTATTTGAGTTGAATTATGTGTGCAAAATTGCTGCACATTCCGCATCATTCACACTGCCTGACAGAAGTTTCCTATATATTTGCGGATTTGCATTGACTTTGTATTTAATATACTCATGTGAATACTTCATTTTGCTTTTGGTGTGAACTCAGCATTATTAAATATTCTTAACTGAGATAAGTTTAACCATTTATAAAATGGGTTGTCATTTATTTTTAACATAAAAAAGAGAATTTCTAGCAATTAATATCACTGCATATAATTAGCAAATTATTGATATCCCTGTTTTACATAATGTAGAAAAATACATTACCCATATTTCTTAGATTAAAGTAAATCAATTAACATACCTATAGCTTGATTTTTTATCTGACAAAAAATATATAAAAAATAATGCACTATATTATAACAAAAAAGCAGAGAAATAAGTATATCTATATATATATATAAAGCTATACAATCCTTTAAATATTGTATTGTGTTGCATCCTACACGAATCTAGGAGGGTTAAAACAAACTATCCTATTACTTCACAGTGCATTTGTAACTAATATTACATTTGATCTTTATTGTGTTTTAGTTAAACATGAGATTAACATTTAGATTAATAAATCCTGCATACTATAATCAGAGTTCTCAGAACTCCCCATGCATTCACGAACAGCAGATTCAAGAACTTTCAAGGACTTTTAAAAAACATTAATTTTAAATCAAGCACCTTTGTAATTTATACCCAGCATATGAAGCGCCATGAAAGTCCTTACTGTACTTCATTACATCTCAATTACACTTAAAATTTACAATAAATTTTACAAAAAAAATCATGTTTAAAAAAAATAACAAAATTTGTTGAATTAAACACTGATGATATTCAAATTTAGTTTCTGAAATATAGATAAAATGTGCATTATGTCAGTGTTATTGTACAAAATTTAAATTTAAAGGAACCTATGATGGAAATCATCTTTTGGGAGCTGTTTGGACAGAACTGTGTGCAGATATAGTGTGTCCACAGTCATATTGGAGTGATATAAAGACAACAAGTCTCTTTTTTAATTTACTGATGTTAAAATAGGATCCAAATTCCTCTCATTTTGAGGCCCACCGCAACGTAGGAGTGCGGTTTCCCTGCCCACCAAATTGATTGACAGCTGTGTATTAACACCGTAGTAACAAGTATAATCATATCAACAAGACAGGACGTGCGCAAAGCAACCAGGATTAAAAGATCTGTTCAGCTCTCTGTGATTAACAAATGTGATCAAGAGTGAGTTTTACAAATTAAAAACGTTTTTAAAACAGTGCATGTTTGTAATAAATTACAGCGATTTTACCATGTTTACTTCATCACCACAGCTGCATGTCAGTACAACTATAAAAGAAGACGCTTCAATCATGGTTTATGGATGTTAAATCAGTGCGCATGAACTTTGTAAGGACATTGTGTGTAACTCATTGTTGCAACTCTACAACAAATACATCAAATAGTAATTGGGAAAGGTCTTACTGTAGTATTTCTCACAAACGTTACGTGAGATCTGCTTCCTTTATGTCACGCAGCTGAGGCGGAGGCGCACTCTGACAGGCACGTGAGAACGATGGACGAGGAGAACTAGCATTAAAGTCATAGGCTACAAAAACAGCTACATTGTGTTCAGAGTAGAAAATCTCAATATTCTGAAAGGTCTAATAAATAATGATGGGTGTTTTCAGCTGAAACTTTACAGACACATTCTGGAGACACAAAATGCTCATCTTAAATCTGGAAAAATGGGTAAAATAGGTGCCCTTTATGATTTCTAATTTTAGATTTTTTTATTCTTTTTTTGACAATAGAGTTATACAATTGTTGAAATAAAACCATAAACAAATGATTAAAACAAACACTCTCAAGGACCTATGCTTGTTTTAAGTACTTTCCAGGCCATGAATCCATGTCTGAAATTCAAGCACTTTTAAATGCTTTCAAAAAACGTGGAAACCCTGTATTATTTCGTTTTTTTACATTAACTAATGTGGTTAACTAATCCTAACATGTGTGTGTGTGTGTGTGTGTGTGTGTAAAAATAAATAAATAAATACATAAATAAATCAAGATTAATCACTAAAAATACTGCAAGATTAATTGTGGTTGTGATCGTGTGTATTACATACTCAGTTTATAGGCATGTACGAGTACTCAATACAACATTTTTGGTCATTTCTGCAGATTATTTGAACAACTTTATCATCTGTTTGTGTTTCAAAAAACTTAAATTGATGCTGCGCACTAGCAGAATTCTGCAAACCAGACATTTTTTTTAACAAAATCATGTACATTAAGGCAAGGAAAACTGTACATCTGCACTTTACTTTTATTCCTCCCCTCCTCCTATTTGTCCATCTAAGCTTCTTTCATCCATCGACAGACAGAATTAGCCCTGAATGAAGATGAGGAAGATGAAGCAACCAGTGATCACAGGGAGGACTGAAGGAATGAACGGAGGCAATGAATGCAATGCAGAGCCATCAGGTCTCTTTAAATCAAAGGCGGACTAAAGAAGTCAGTGGACTGAAAACACGTGCTCACAAACACACACGCACACACACAGAAAGGATGGAGAACGATGTGTCAGCACACGGCCAGATGAGAGTTAATCCCCAAGCGGTGAAATGAAGATGGCGTAATTGGGGAACAGCAATGAGGAATGAATTATTAACAAGTGAGTGTCAGGCCCAATACGAGGAACTCCACTCTGTGATTAACCAATCGGAAATGATTGATAAGACAGTACGGGGACTAACAGCTGTAGTGATGGTGAGCCATTTTATTAGCTCGAGAGAAAGAGAGACAGAGAGAGAGGCTCTGTTCCAAAACCTAGTGAGCTTCCTACCTAGACAGTATTATAAGGCTTCATAAAGACAAATGCTACTCCAAACGGAAGGGAGAATAATCAGGTCTATTAGTTTATTAAAATAATCAAACAAAATATCAATGTTTTAATTTCAAAACAGTTCATTAATAAATACATTTGTTATTTTGTCTAAATGTCATTTTTTGAGGAAAAAAATACAGTGCATCCAGAAAGTGTTCATAGCACTTCACTTTTTCAACATTTTTTTTTATGTTACAGCCTTATTTCAAAATGGTTTTAATTCATATTTTCCTCTACATTCTACACACAATACCCCATAATGACAATGTGAAATTTTTTTTTTTTTAAATTGTTGTAAATTTATAAAAAAAAAAAAATAAATCCTGAAAACTTTGTTGATGTACCATTGGCAGCAATTACAGCCTCAAGTCTTTTTGAATATGATGCCACAAGCTTGGCACACCTGTCTTTGGGAATTTTTGCCCATTCCCTTTTGCAGTACCTCTCAAACTCTATCAGATTGGATGGGAAGCTAAGTTGTACAGCCATTTTCAGAATTTCAATAGGATTTAGGTCTGGGCTCTGGCTGGACCACTCAAGGACATTTACCGAGTTTATGTGAAGCCACTCCATTGATATTTTGGTGGTGTGCTTTGGGTCATTGTCCTGCTGGAAGATGAACCGTCGCCCAAGTCTGAGGTCAAGAGCACTCTGAAGCAGGTTTTCATTCAGGATGTCTCTGTACATTGGTTTTCTCCAAATGTAACACCTGACATTCACCTGACATTCACTCCAATGAGTTCAATTTTACTCTCATCAGAACAAAGAATTTTGTTTCTTATGGTCTGACAGTCCTTCAAATGTCCATTGGCAAATTCCAGGTGGGCTGCTATGTGCCCTTTACTAAGGAGTGGCTTCCATCTGGCCACTCTACCATACAGGCCTGATTGGTGGTTTTCTGCACAGATGGTTGTCCTTCTGTAAGATTCTCCCCTTTTTCCACAGACGAACGCTGGAGCTCAGACAGAGTGACCATCAGGTTATTGATCACCTCCCTGACTAAGGCCCTTCTCCCCTGATCACTCAGTTTAGATGGCCGGCCAGCTCTAGGAAGAGTCCTGGTGGTTCCAAACATCTTCCACTTAGGGATGATAGAGGCCACTGTGCTCATTGGAACTTTCAGAGCAGCAGAATTTTTTCTGTAACCTTCCCCAGCCTTGTGCCTCAAGACAATCATGTCTCAGAGGTCTACAGACAATTCCTTTGTCTTCATAATCAGTGGAAACAGAATGTACCTGAGCTCAAGTTAGAGCTTCATGGCAAAGGTTGTGAATACTTATGTACATGTGATCTGTCAGATTTTGTATTTTTATTAAAGTACAAAATGCTGTTTTATTGTTTTATTAACACTTCTTACGATCTTATGTATTTTAATGTTTGTTTGTTTTTTGCACTTTGGGCAGCCTCTTGTTTGTAATAAGGTGCTATATAAATCAAGATTAATTGATTAATTGATTAATTGACTGATATTTTAAAAAATGTTTTAAAATTATATGTATAAATTAGAGATGGGGTGATAAAAGGGAAATTGGGGTGTACAATGTTTGCTGTGCTTACTTGATTGATATACACTTCCTGACAAAAGTCTTGCTGTCGATCGCACTTATAAAAGCAACAAATAATAACTTTACTTCTAGTTGTTCATTTGGAAAAGTGTCAGAAAGTAGATTTTTTTATGAATCATCTGTTGAACTGCATCCCAATCATCACAAATACTGCAGAAGACCTATTGGAACCCGCATGGACTCAAGATTCTCACAGAAATCAGTCAAGTTGGTCATGGTTTGGGGTTACATTCAGTATGAGGGCGTGTAAGAGATCTGCAGAGTGGATGGCAACATCAACAGCCTGAGCTATCAAGACATTTGTGCTGCCCATTACATTACAAACCACAGGAGAGGGCAAATTCTTCAGCAAGATAGCGCTCCTTCTAACACTTCAGCTTTCACATCAAAGTTCCTGAAAGCAAAGAAGGTCAAGGTGCTGCAGGATTGGCCAGCCCAGTCACCAGATATGATCATTATTGAGCATGTCTGGAGAAACATGAAGGAGGAGGCATTACATGAATCCAAAGAATCTTGATGAACTCTGGGAGTCCTGCAAGAACGCTTTCTTTCCCACTCCAAATGACTTCATTAATGAGTTATTTGAATCCCTGCAGAGATGTATGGATGCAGTCCTCCAAGCTCATAGAAATCATACACAAAATCAATTCTTTTCCCACTGCACCATGACTTTATATTCTACACTGTACATTATTTCTGTTAAGTGACAAGACTTTTGTATAAGCAAAGTCAGACCTCATACTGCCACTTCTGATAACAAATAATCGAGTTATTATTTGTTGTTCCTTAAACTTGCATAGATGACAATACTTTTGTCAGGTAGTGTATACTGTGTAACCTATAGTAATATGCAAATTGCCAAAGAAATACTTAGTATAATGTAAAAAAATATGTAGGCAAATTTGAAGCACCAGGATTTGGAAAAGAACAACAAAGAGAGAGCGAGAGAGAACAAAAGAGAAAGATTTAGACAAAAAGTCAAAGCTATAGCAAAACAAACTGGCCTGCTGCTACAGTACATGATCATTCAGATGTGGGCCACGTGCAACACTCTGAGGGTAGACTTCACTCTATATATGTGTATGTGTGACTGACTGAGTGCTGGGTATTGTGAAGAGTAGGGCAGAAAGGATGGTCTGTTTACCTGGTCCAAGGTAGAGTACCTTGACTTGTGCGAGATGACATCATCCAGGTGAGCCCTGAACTCTCTCCGTGAGGCCTGGAGGAAGCCATAGGACAGTAACTCACCTCAAACACACACTTTCACACTTTCACACTCTCAGCTAACACTGATGTAGTAGAGGACATGAGGGGGAATAAGGCTGAAAGTCATAAGAGCAAAATAATCCCACTGCTACTACGCAACTAAAGAGGAGCAAAGCAGCTGCAGCATGTCTCTGTGTTACGCTCATCTTTCATCTGATCTACAACAACAAAACTAGCTTGTTTCTGTAAGCCCTCCAACTTTGGTGAAACTGGAAGCGTTGCAGAAAAGTAAATCATGTGAGATGGAAAAAAATGTCTAAAAATTGAAAACCAGATCCTTGTTTTTTCGCACTGTGTTTGTTTCAAACCCTTTAGGAGGAGTTTCTGTCTTATGTTCACCAAAAAGAAAGACAATATCAGTTAGCTATCGATTTCCATTGTAATTTTATTCCTATTATGGGTTTCAATGGCCACCTGTTTTTAACATTATTCTAACTATCTTCTTTTGTTTTCAATAGGAAAAGATGCCTGAAACACTTAATTTCATTTTTAGGTGAACTATGCTTTTAAGTCTTCAAAAGTGTTCATTTAATGGCTATTAAAGCTGCAGTAAGCAATTCAGCCATCGTGCACATTTAATCTTACACATAATTTTACATTCTGTTTACTGTTAATGCAAAGTAATGCTTATGAACAGATTTGTTCAGGGTTAAATGACACGTTATGGCACATAGTTTGCTTTTAATAGTACAATAAATGCATGGAAAATGTAACAAAGACACTGCAAAGCAATGTCTTTAAATATTTTTTTTTAAACTAAGCCTGTTAAAATGGTCTAAATTTTATAAAATATGATATATATATATATATATATATATATATATATATATA
>CAIGQZ010034880.1:5931570-5944265 GCA_903798205.1 Danio tinwini
ACTGAGAAAGTGATGCAATTAAAGTATCAATCCACAACAAAATGAAACTTACGAACATTACAATGCAAAGATTCAAAGAGAGTTCACTCGACTATACCAACATCACTTTCCAGTCAAAAATTTAGATGAGACTATGACAACTTTAAAAAATAACACTTATATCACACACAAACATCAACAGCTTCAGAACATCTTGATAATATAATAAGAATTAAAAATTAAATCTTGAATTAGAAGTCCTTCTAAAGGTCCTTGCATGCAGGACCAAAAAACCTCATAAACTAAAAGTAATAAGAAAAATTCTAAACAGCTCACAAACATCTTAATAAAATAATAAGAATTAACATTTTAAATTAAAAGTTTCTCTAGAGGCCCTTGTACAGATGGTCAAATATCCCATAAACTAAAGGGAATAATAAGAATTCTTAACAGCTCCGGAACATCTTATTAAAATAGTAAAAACTAATATCTTGAATTAAAAGTCCCTTTTAAGGCCCTTGTATGCATAGTCAAATATACAATGAACTGAAAGTAATAATAATAACAATTCTAAACAGCTCCAGAAAATCTAAATAAAATAATAAGAATATTCTGAATTAAAAGTCTCTCTTCAGGTCCTTGCACACAGTGTCAACATTTTTTGTCAAAAAATTTATCAGAAATATTTTCTCAGAAATTTCTGCATATGAAAAAACCCCACAAATGGCCTCATGTTGTGACAATCATGTTTACAGACCACCTCTAAAACTTTTATTCATCATGGATTGTGATTAAATTTTCTCTTTAATGCATCTTGACATGTTGTTTGACAATTTGAAGTGTCCATTTTGCTTTGTTTTTGGAGAAATTGTTCTCAGATGGTTATAAAACTGGTTCTTTTTGTGGTTTTTGGGTGTGACAAATATTTAGAATGACAAATACGAAAAATGGACATATGAAAGTTTTGGACACTGTGTGCAAGATGCCTACAGGCAAATTTATAGTTCTGTGTAAAGAGCATGCGTATGCTACGGCGTAGCCTTCGCGCGATCGCATAGCCCTCGCCGTGGCTGTCGCAGTCTCTGACGCGCACCCTTAAAAAAATTTAACTACATTGGGTAGCGCAAGCTCTGTGATTGGTCGGTTTGGTACCGGTGACGAGTGTGGGCGGTGCTTAGAGACACAAGACCAATGGAGCAAGTGTTTACAGTTGTGGAGTCCCATGAAGGAGCTCCAGATGGCAACTTTTGTTTTGTGTTTAACTTAGGATTAAAGTTATATCTTCAGTTCCTGCCTCTGAATGAGCGAGTTTTAGCTACTTGTACATTTAGGTAGCGTTCAGTACAAACAAAACACCAGCAAAGAAACTCGACACAGAGGAACATTATAACCTACTGCCAGCTAGCGTTTCAGAAGTGTTACTGCAGAGCAACACAAAGAGCGCACAGAAGGATAAATGCACGTCTACGTGCAAGGCTGGTGCAGTGGGTCACACAGATCACTCGATGCAGAAGTAAAAATCAACCTTAAGCATTCATCTAATCTCACCTTCACACTAAAATATCAAGCTGTTATATGCTAAAGAAAACCAAATAGGCTGCACTAAAAATCCAGCCAGTTAAGAAGAAGCTCTGCCTCTCCTCTCACATGGCCCAATGTGCAGAGTCACTGCTGTCTGGAATGCAAAGCAGCGTGTCAAGCAGCCAATGAGGTGGCAGCAGATGAGGATCCAGCCATGGAGAATACGAGTGTATGACCAAACAGAAAAGCTGAGGGTAGAAGGAATGGTGTGTGTGAAGAGAGGGAGAAGGGGCGGAGTCTTACTTTGGGGGTGGGGCAGGAGGCAGTAGAGAGGCGGGACTGCTGAGCACAGGGAGACTCAGAGGGCGTGGTGCTGAGAGAGGCGGTGTCCCGCGGCAACACCTGCACGCCACGTGAAATGATGGATTCTGGAATCTGTGAAATCAAAAATGAGACGCACGTTAAGTTCAAGAACTGGCAGAATTCTGAATTTTTAACACAAATTTTATTCTTTATAAAGATTTAAAAATTCTAATCTGGGGTCAGTGTGTTTGTTTTATAATTTATACAAATATGAATGCAGGAAGCATTAAAGCGTTCAAATCAAACAGTAATGTATCTAATGCAGAGGTGCCCCAAATTTTTTCTTATGAAGGGCCAAAAACCAAACTTTATTGAGGCTAGTGGGCCAAAAGAAAATATAGTTGCCATTGGTAATTTCCTAATTTATTTAATAATGTTCAAAAATAACTAGAAAACATTGCATTATATTAACTAATATAGTATAATATTTTATACAGTTTATAATGAACTTATTAGTCAAAACAAAAACAATCTAATTTAAAACATTATGAAGGTACATTAGTTTTTGCCCTGATTTGCTCACCGATGATTCTGCATAGTCCTCTATTTGTCGAGTGACAGTATTTATGTTTTACAAACTCAGATTCACTTACATTTAATTAAAACATTTCATTTCAGTTTGCTTTTTTGTAGCTCAGCAATAAAACAAAAAAGGTTACTTCAAATTAGAAATGACAAACTCTGTAGAAGGGATTCGCCCAACCCTCTTCATCATTCTCAGATGAGATGGTGGGCCAAATAATAGGTTACAATAGGCCAACTTTGGCCGCAGGCCCTGATCTAATGCATCAAATTAAATGACTTACTAAATGTATCTTCTATCAAAAGAATAATAAAGAAAAGTGTCAGAGTTTCCACAAAAAAAGTACTAACCAGCAAATGGTTTTAACAAAAAAAAAAAACTAAAAACTTTTAAACAGCAAATTAGCAGATTTCATTGATTTCTGAAGAATAGACTAACTTTGAAGGACATAGTTTTTTTCTTCCTCACTTGCTTTCAGGTTTTTACAGAGTAAATCTATTTTACCATTTCAGAATTTGGAATAAAAAGGGCAAACAGTCAGAAAAAATTTAATAAATGTGGATAATCAGGCATATATTTTATGACCATAGCCTCTGTAAAATAAATTGTTCAAAATGTAAAGAAGAATAAAACTATAAAGTGGGGTGTAAGTTAGGGATGTCCAGATCCGATCACGTGGTTGGAAATCGGGCTCGATCACATGGTTTCAGACTCAATTGGAATCGAACATTACCTCCCGATTAGGACTTAAATATATGTATCTTTCTTGACTTCGCACAAAAACAGCAACGTGTGCGGCATGACATCACTTTGCTGCAGAGACACTAGGAATTAAATGCCGGCCAAGTAGAACAGGGAAGCAGCTTGAAGCAAAAAGCATGAGTATGTCTGTAGTCTGGAGGTATTATAAAGTTGATGACGACAACATTGCCATAGCAAACTGTGAGATATGTAGACTTGGGATTGCCTGCCGCGTATTTTAAGTTGAGGAGCTATTTGTTTTCATGTTAGATTTTTTAATACTTACTGTTGCACTAAAGTCCAAGAGTGAAGAATTGATGTTACTTATTACTTGATTGTTCAAGCTACCTCACAGAAGTGCTCTGTTTGTTAACAGAGTTGTTGAATGTTAAAATAAGGTGAATAAAAAAAAGAAACATCCTGGATCTGTTTCTTCTCTTCTTTATTCTTTTTGATGTATTATGGAAGTATCGGATCTGGTTTTGGTATCGGTAGATACTCGAAATCAAATGACTCGGACTCAAGGGCAAAAAACCTGATCAGGACATCCCTAGTGTAAGTGCAGCTGAAGTGGAGATTTAAGAAAAAAAATCTCATTTAAAAAAAAAACTGCCTTTAAAAAAAACATCGTAATTAAAATATGCAAACCCAAACTGATCAAATATGACTAAAGAAACGCAAGTGTATTTTGAATTTAAGTTTTAACGAACATAAATGCATAATGCATTCAAATAAATACCAATACATTAAAGAAACATAAATGCATTTTGGATGTTTTTACATTTGACAAAAATATATATTGGTTTTTGCCTTAAATGTCTACAGAAAGTATCAATAAACCTCCACACGTGATCTATACCGAGTGATATTTGTGACTGTATTCAGACTGTTTTTGATCCAGCAGGCAAGTCTCTGCTGTCTGGAGAAGCGTGGTGGGATTAAGCGGGAGTCTGATGGGCAGAAGGGCACAGAGCGAAGGGATCTTCCACAGGAACGCTAGGGCTTAACGGAGCGCTAATTAACGCTGGGGCTAAATCAAGGCCTCGCAGGAAAGAGCAGCTCGGCGAGCGCTTTAATTACCCTGCACAGAAGCGAACCCTGTGCTAATAATAACACTCGACTCAACCTCTGCTTTCCCAGGAGACGTGTGCTACGAGCGCTCCCTGTGGAGAACACAGCAACGCCAACCTGCATGACCCCATTATAATGACTATATAAAGACAGCTAATACAGGAGATATACTCAATCCTCTGATATCATGGGGGGAGGAAGCTTTACAAGACCTGGAGGAGCTCAACAACAAGACAAATACTGCTTGCTAGAGTTTAAAGTGATAGAAAGTTAATTGGGTGGTTGCCAGGGTGTAAATAAATAGCAACATGCAAATATATGCAAAATAAAACTTAGTAAATTGAATTCTGTGATATTTTGGTCTCTAGAAGGAAATTAAGAAATCAAATAAATAAATGATTTTTTTTTACAAAAGCAATCAGTATAAAATCTAAATAAATAGAACTAATATTAAACAATATACAGTTAAAGTCAGAATAAATATTTAAATATTTCCCAATTGATGTTTAACAGAGCAAGGAAATTTTCACAGTATGTCTGATAATATTTTTTCTTTCTAAAAAAAGTCTTATTTGTTTTATTTTTGACTAGAACAAAAGCTGCTTTAAATTTTTTAAAGAACCATTTTAAGGTCAATATTATTAGCCCCTTTAAGCTCATTTTTTAGATAGTCTACAGAACAAACCATCATCATACAATAACTTGCCTAATTACCCTAACCTGCGTAGTTAACCTAATTAACCTAGTTAAGCCTTTAAATGTCACTTTAAGTTGTATAGAAGTATCTTGAAAAATATCTAGTCAAATATTATTTACTGTCATCATGGCAAAGATAAAATAAATTAGTGATTGGAGATGAGTTATTAAAACTATTATATTTAGAAATGTGTTGAAAAAATCTGCTCTCCGTTAAACAGAAATTGTGGAAAAAAATAAAAAAGGGGGGCTAATAATTCTGACTTCAACTGTATATATACACAGTTAGGTTTATACATTTTTGGACATCGACACAATTCTAACATTTTTATCTCAAACCACCAACACAATTGATTAGAAATAAAACAAACAAGATGTGTTTTAACTGCAGACTGTCAGCTTTAATTTGAGAGTATTTACATCCAAATTAGGTGAACGCTGTAGGAATTACAACAGTTTGCATATGTGCCTCCCATTTGTTAAGGGGCCAAAAGTAATTGGACAGAATAATAATCATAAATCTAACTTTTACTTTTTAATACTTGGTTGCAAATCCTTCAAAGTCAATTACAGCCTGAAGTCTGAAAAGCATAGACATCACCACACGCTGGGTTTCATTCCTGGTGGTGCTCTGCCAAGCCCTGTCTTCAGTTCCTGCTTGTTCTAGTGACATTTTCCCTTCAGTTTTGTCTTTAGCAAGTGAAATGCATGCTCAATCAGATTCAGATCAGGTGATTGACTTGGCCATTGCATAACATTCCGCTTCTTTCCCTTCAAAAACTCTTTGGTCGCTTTTGCAGTATGCTTTGGGTCATTCTCCATCTGCACTGTAAAGTGCCGTCCAATGAGTTCTGAAACATTTGGCCTTATATGAGCACAAAATATTGCCTGAAACACTTCAGAAAGCATTCTGCTGCTACATGCCAACGCCATGACACTACCACCATGCTTCACTGCTTAGGATCATGAGCAGTTCCTTTCCTTCTCAATAGTTTTCTTTTCCTATCATTCTGGTACAAGTTGATCTTGATCTCATCTGTCCATAGGATGTTGTTCCAGCACTGTGAAGGCTTTTTTAGAACTGTAATCTGGCCTTCCTGTTTTTTGAGACTCACTTGGGATAATGAGGTAATAACACACACCTGGGCATGGAACAGTTTAGAAGCAATTGTCTAATTACTTTTGGACCCTTAACGAGTGAGAGGCGCATATGCAAACTGTTGTTATTCCTACACCGTTCACGTGATATGGATGTAAATACCATCAAATTAAAGCTGACAGTCTGCAGATAAAGCACATCTTGA
Source organism: Danio tinwini (assembly GCA_903798205.1). Taxonomy (NCBI): domain Eukaryota; kingdom Metazoa; phylum Chordata; class Actinopteri; order Cypriniformes; family Danionidae; genus Danio; species Danio tinwini. The sequence goes on from CAIGQZ010034880.1 coordinate 5,937,769, forward strand.
TTTAATTTTAAATCCATTGTGTTGGTGTATAGAGCCAAAAATGTTAGAATTGTGTCAATGTCCCTATTTTTATGGACCTAACTGTATATATAAAGTTGATTACACAAAATATGTAAAATTACAATAATGTTAGTCTGGTTTATTTAGCTATTATTATTATTATTATTATTATTATTAAAATTTACAATAGATGTTATAGATATACACAGTGTTTTTATAGACAAAGTCAGCTCCTGGAGGGCCGCATCTTTGAACAGTTTAATTCCAACCCTAATTAAACACACCTGATTAAACTAAATGAGTCCTTTAGCCTTGTTTAAAACCTACAGGTAAGTGTGTTGAAGCAGGGTTGGAACTAAACTGTGCAGGGCTGCGGCCCTCTAGGAACTGACTTTGACACCTGTGGTCTAAATACATAAAACATAAATACATAACATTTTGTGCAACATTCTGGATAAGTTTTTTTTTTCAGGGTTTTCACCTTTATTTGATAAGACAGTAGAGAGAATTGACAGGAAAGCATCAGGAGTAGAGAGAGGGGAAGGATCAGCATTGAAACGCGAGGCGAAATTGAACTCGGGTCGCCATGAGCACCGGCGTGCATGTGTCAACGCATTAACCACTACACCATTGGCGCCGACCATTCTGGATAAGTTAACTATTATTTTTTTATTTAAATATTGTTAAAACATTTATGGGATAGTACAATTAAATACTGTAAAATACAGTTAAAAGCATTAAAGCCTTGTTTGTTGAAATTATTATTCCTATAATAGATGTATTATTATTAAATCATTGTACAGTTTTGTGCATATACTGATATAAAAGGTTAAAACAAAAGTTAAAAATGCATGACTGCAGTAGTAGAAAGTCAAGATATTGCCAATCCCAAGAGATTTGGTTTCTAAATATGCTTGAATTTGAATTTTTTTCCATTTTGTAGTTCAGTAATAGTAAAACTGTGTCCTAAATAAACACACATATAATTTTCCATGTTAAAAAGAATTTGATCCTAACCATCCACAATGGCGATAAACAAAGTTCCTATTTTAGAAACTGTTTCTATTTCTGCAACTTTGCAGCTGACAGCATAAACTACTATGACAATGATCACCTCAGGTACTGATTATGTGCTTTTTTCGGTGTTAAATGTTACCAGTATGAGTTTGAATACCATTTTACGTGACATTTCATTCCATACTTAAAGCAACAGCATATAGTTTACCTCAGATGTTGAAAACAAAATAAAAAGCAAAGATTTAGTTTAAACATAAACGTCAGACATCTGTCATTGTGCATGCACTTTTAATAATGTTAATGAGGTTTAATATTTATAAATAAGATTATAAACCTGTATTGTAGGGTTGCTGGTATTTAAATGTTTCTTTCGTGTCGTACAGTATCATGTTGTGTCTGATGTGAATAGACAAATTGCTTATCGCTGGATACTTGTTGTGTTGCGTGATGTTGGACATAGTGTAAAAGTGATGCATCAGATCAACAAAAATAACATTGAATATCTATAACTGGTTGATGTTGAACGTGGATATTGATGTGGGCCAGTGGAAGAGCAGGAGAGGTCAATGTGGATGGGGATGTCGGTGTGTCTTACCGTGTCGCTGCAGGAGCAGGTGAAATGGGAGGGAATGGAGGTGGACGGGATGAAGCCACTCAATGGTTGCCCACCCTTGGCCATGACCACTGCATGGCTGAGATGAGACTTCATGCTCTGATAATTAACATGACACATATAAACATGACAACAGACTTCACAGGTGCACAAACTAAACATGAATGGAGCATCGAGGGCACAATAAATAAGGAAAAGGGGACATTTTTTTATACAAGTAAAAATACTTTTTGATACTGCTTGGACATTGTGCATAAAAAAAAATAATAATTTGCATAAACTATGATGGAAACACATTTACTGAATAAGTTTCAGCAAGTGCATTCAAAAAGTTATGAGATTTAGTTTTAACATATCATGTGATAATAAAATTGGGCAAGATGAGATGGCATTAATGGACAAATAAGCGGACTGACCACTGAAACGTTCTTTTGGTCATTCTAAAATCCCTTTCAGTGTATATGTGTTTATTTATACACATATACACTTATATGACAACTAGGACTGTGCAAAAATATCAATATAACTCACTAATGCGATAATTTCTTTTACGATAGTGTATCAATAGTCCAACCTCAAGTATCGATTCTAGTTGTGCCAAATGACCTCCTCCTTCGCTCCTGTAGATGTCGCTTACTCGCGATCAACAAAACGCCAAGTAGTACAGTATCAGAAGCAAGAGTGAGCATGGCGGAAAATATAAAAGTGCCTCCAGCTTTTAGAGCTGATGTGTGGCTGCACTTCGGTTTAAACGCTATACCAGGGAGTACTGAATTAGACAAAAAAAGCCATTTGTAAGCTTTGCAATATATATAGTTCTCTGTTCAATCACACTGTGCAGTTCTAATAAATTGGAATGGATGGAAAATAAATTGGAATTAGAATTTTAATTTGTCTGCCGACTTTATCAAGTTGTCAATATAATGTGACACACATACTAATACAAACTATTGCAATATAATCACAATATTCATTGTATTGCAATATATCGTGATATATTGTATCGTGACCCATGTATCGTGATATGTATCATACCGTGAGGCCCTTGCCAATACACAGCCCTAATAACAACACACTCTACATGCCAGTTTGCACATAACAGCTGCACATATAATGTTGTATATAGTAATATATCTGTACATACACTTGTCAATTTGTATATTTGCTTTCACTGCTTTTTAAAATATATTTTTATCTGTTTTTTAGTCCTGTCTCTGTAATTCTGTTGCACTGTAAAAGCTCTGTCATGAAAACAAATTTCTCGTATGTGTGAACACACCTGGCAATAAAGCTCTTTCTGATGCTGATGTTCATCTGAGGTGCACATCATTTTTATATAATAAAAGAGGCCCAGAGTGGCTTTTTCTACTGTTAAAAATTCCAGTTTTCTTTTTTCCAGTTTATCAGAGAGTGTGATTTTATTTCTCTTTGACTCATTGGATAGAAATAAGGTTTTATTCGATTTTCCTGTTTTGTTGAACTTGCATCTTTGGATGGAAGCCACTGTGTTTGGTTTGTAATAATTTTTTTCAATAAACTGAAAATTTATATCTCATTTGTATGCACAAACACAAATCAATGTAAAATGCCAGTCTTGATAGCTTAAGCCAGTTTGAAAAACTTTTTAATTGAACACAAAAAATATAAAATGTTCACATAGGACACAGATCAGACTCTGGGTGCGTCTCAATCTGCTGTAAATTTACACACTGGGACATTTTTATTTGGCCTATATATTTTAAACCACTTCCAACTATTCTTTTAAATCAGATACATATCCAACTTTTGGACATCTGACCAATCACACAGGTAATTCACACATATTTTGGATGAGATGTTAAACCGAGGTCCTGACTCTCTGTGGTCATTAAAAATCCCAGCATGTCCTTCGAAAAAGAGTAGGGGTTTAACCCCGGCATCCTGGCCAAATCTTCCCACTGGCCTCAGTCCATCATGGCCTCCTAACCCTCCCCATGTCATAACTGGCTTCATCACTCGGTCTCCTCTCCACCAATCAGCTGGTGTGTGGTGTGCGTTCTGGTGCGAAATGGCTGCCATCGAGTCATCCAGGTGGATGCTGCACACTGGTGGTGGATGAGGAGATTCCCCCCAATGTGTAAAGTGCTTTGAGTGCCCAGAAAAGCGCTATATAAATGTAAGGAATTATTATATTATTATTAAGGAATTATATACTGTAACTGTGTTCTCAAACTGTATTTGATTTCAGAATTCCAAACAAACCAAAAGCATCCATTATTTTTTATCCTTAAATCCAATCTTGTGCTGCAAACATTAATAGCTATGTTTCTATTCACATATACTCTTACTGGGATTCATTCATTCATTTTGCTTTGGCTTAGTCCCTCATTTGTTAGGGGTTGCCACAGCGGAATGAACCACCAACTATTCTGGCATATGTTTTACGCAGCGGATGTCCTTCCAGCCGCAACCCAGCACTGGGCAACACCTTAACACTCTCGTATTCACACATTATGGCCAGTTTTGTTTACCCAATTCTCATACTGGGATATTTATTAAAAATAAATTCTGGTTGGAGGCAATAGTCTTGTGTACATTGAGCCAACATGTAACGCAACTGTGCTTCAGGCATCAAGAGTTTAAATCCGAGCTCACAGACTTTTCCAGCACAACAGAAAAAAATGACTTTGACTCAACAGTTCAATGGCAAATGGACTAACCAGGGCTCCAATCTTAAAGGGGTGGTCCACTACAATATCACATTTTAAACTTTGGTTGATGTGTAATGTAGCTGTGTGAACATAAACAACATCTGTGAATGTAATACGCTCAAAGTTCAATACAGAGAGAGACATTGGATTTTACAGAGTTAGCTTAGCAAAGCCTACAGCAAACAAAGTTTGGGGACTCCAAAAAAATACATCCAGGTTAGTGAGATCACAAGTGCTTCAGGTTACTCACATTCACCTCACGCACACACAGGGCGCAGCCAGAGGAGCTGTAATGTTATAGCAGAGAAAGCTAAAATGCCGTCCAAACGCTGCTATTTCCACAGAGCTTCTTTTGTTTTCTTTATTTGGCCTTCCAAAAGACACGACACAAACAGAGAAGTGCTTAGAACTTCATTTTAATTATGTTCCAGATAATTGTAAAACATATAGCTAGCATTTGACAAAGAATAGCTTCCAGAATATCTCCCAGTTCAGTGCTAGTTTAAGCTAAAAACTTCTCCAACCGACGAAGCTGTGGATTGTGAGGCACAACATGTATTTTTATTTGTTAAAATTATATATTACATGCATATTGTTTAACGTTAATGGTATGTTGTAGCGAGGACGTAAACAATGATGTAAACAATGAGAAAAGCTGTTTAGCACTGCTAACAATTTAGCTACAAATTCATATTTATCAGTCAAACCGCTGTAAACACCCAAAATCTTCAGCAGCGCATGCAGTGTCTCTATGTGGCCGCTTTATGTGCATTCTACATCTCAAGTAACCAACTTGCAAAAGATATGTGAACGTTTCATATTACTTACACATGCTTATTCTGAATATATGTGAAAGACACTTGTCAGATTGTATTTTAGAGAGTAGTCGTGAGAATCAGCTGTGTGCTCTTCATTTTCTGTCTGATTCAGGCACAACTGATACGGCTAACAGCTACTCTAACTGGGTGTTTACTCAGAGCAAAAGCGCGTGCTTGTAGGGCTGTGATGTGGTGTTGATCCGCGAATCACAGCACATTATGTTAGCTGACCAATCAGAGCCTCTTGAGGGCGGGCCTTTCGGAGGAACTAGCAAATATGACAGTAGTTTTCGGTTGTTGCTAGATCAGATACGTTTGCGGCCCGAAGTTAATGTGTATTATTTATGTTATTTATAAAAATTAAGATTTATTGTATTTTATTAATGTCTACCTCTACCCCAACTCCAAACCCAACCGTCACAGAAGCGTAAAAACAGTAGTTGTACCAAGTATTATTTATCTTATCTATTAAATTACCCAATAAATTGTATTTTTAACCCCTACGCCCACCCCAACCCTAAACCCAACTGTCACAGTACTGTAAAAATATTAATTATTATTATACAGTGTCAAAAAATGTTGCTATATTAATGTGCATATCGCATTTCCGTCCTGCTGCATATTCAATCTATACTTTACCGTAGTTTTCACGTTAGCTGAGTAGCAGTATATAATCAAAGTAAGATATATGAAAAAAATAACATGATTTTCTACAAGTGAAGCATGAGCACACATTGCTTTGCATCTTATGAACACAACCAAGCCTTAAAAATACACTGTGGACCACCCCTTTAAAAATAATTTTAATCCTTCTGAAATGCAAGTGACAAAAATGTTGTGACAATTTTGCTCTCTTGAACTCAGGAAATCTAAAATATTTATATAAATTGTTCATATAATATATATTATTGTTTATATTTATTTGTATTTTGGCATGATTTCTAGCTTTTGAGGATCTTTTGGTCTACTTCACGTTGTCAGTTAGGTCCTATTTAAGTGATTACTTGATTAGAAACAGGTGTGACAGTAAATCAGGCCTTCAGTATGACTAGAGAAATTAAACTCAGGTGTGATAAACCACACTTTTCCCACACAGAGCTATGTAGTTTTAGATTTTGTTTTCTCTTAATAGCAAAAACCTTCATTCTAATATGTCATGATGTGTTTACTTGTGTTATCTTTGACTAACACTTCAATTTGTTTAATGATCTGAAGCGTTAAAGCATGACAAACATGCAAAAATATGAAATCAGTAAATACTTTATCACACCACTGTATATATGCACCTCGTCTCCTAAAAAAGCCACCAACAGAATAAGGAATAAGAGCAATTGGTAACACTTTATTTTGATGGTCCAT
>CAIGQZ010034880.1:5944665-5989355 GCA_903798205.1 Danio tinwini
TTACATATATTTAAATATATGTAACATAAAATTCAACAACATGTAAAAAATATAAAGTATAAATGTCTAAAATAATAAAACATTTTTTGGTTATTCTTTTTTTTTTAACAATGACTATAAACACTAAATGGCATTTTACTGGGGGTCTCTTCTGTAAATCGTGGTAAAATATAAATGAAAATAATTAAATATTACTTTTTTTATAAATAAATTTAAACTGGACACGTTTCAATATATGGAAAGAAATGTTTACACAATATGATAAAGTTTCTCCACCGCATCTATCATACATCAGCTGTGATCACCGCTGCTGTTTATCAGTGTCACTTATCAGTGAACAGCACCAGAGCAGAGCCAATCACAGCCCTTTCTGTTGAGCGCGTGACCAATCATAGGGGTATAAGAACGAAGAGCTCACTAGACAATACTCAGAAAGCAAGCGGGATATTTATATTTGTTTATTTGCTATAAATGCTCATGTTGTTCTGTGCACGTACTTGAGTTTTTAAAGGTACAGTTCATATATCTGACTGTATTAAAGAACAAATTGTATTACAAATAATATATAAATATAAACAGATTTATACATTTTAATAAAAGAGTTTTTGTGCTGTGAAGCAAAATATAAAACTGTGTATAGAAAGCATCATCAATGCACCGTGATGCACTGAGAAATCTAATTGAACCGAATCGTTGGCATGATGATCATAACCGAATCAAACCGTGAGACAAGCAGGTTCCCACCTCTACAGTATAAACAGCACAAAACTTAAATATAATTGAGATTATAATTCTCCCATTTGTTACACTGATATGCAAAATCCCATTCTAAGAAAAAACTAAGAAATGTGATTTTAATTCAAACATTTTACTGGAGAATGAAAGTATGTACAGTAATATTAAATGATCTAAAAGTTAAAGTATGGTCTCCTGAAACTTAGCTCCAGTATTTTAAAAATATTAATAAGATATCAATCTATGGTTCATCAGCATTGTTCATTAAAGAAGCCAGCATGGAAGCCTGACTGCAGTAAACTAACTACTGACCATCAGTAAATTTTTTCCACATCCATTTTACACAATGGACACATTTTTAGAGCTTGAATAATATTTCGCCTGAGCTATTTCTTTAAGATCAGCACAGCAGAATTATATATTTAAAAACTAATTAATCTGTTGTACAGTATTTCCTCAGAGTTCCACTTTCTCTGGCTCCCCAGCTTCAAGTGTAGCGTTTAGCAGTAATGTGAGGTCTTTACGGTGTAAATCCCTCTTGTTCTCCTCCAACGTAACAGGCCACTATCTATCCGAATCCCCTAATAGGATGACATACTGGCCAACCTATTGACATCAACTTAATGGAATTTCTAATACAGTTGGACATCCTCCATTTTGAGGAGTTCAAGTCCGATAAGGACACTGTGTGTGAACTCAACACAGGTGGCCAAACTCAATTGCTCTTAAAGTGCAATTCTTAAGTACTTCTGACAAGAGACATTAATAATAATGAAGGAAAGGATGGAGGCTGGTCCGGAGAGGGTTGATGTGCTGGAGAGTTTCACCCCCTCCCCGCAGGTCTGATGTGGTTGCATCTCTCCGTTTTGGTGACTCAGAGTTAAAACGAAGATTAATGTGTGGAGACATCAGAAGTCCATAGGCTACTTCATGTCCTCTTGGAGCACGTAGGAATGGTCTATTTTTGTCTTTCTGGTGCAAGGTGAGCCACGTGTGTGTGTGTGTAAGTGTGTACAGGTATATGTGGTTTACAGGGACATGCATTATTAATTTGGGCACCCCTTTGTGGCTGCATAATAATGTGCTCTTTCTTTATAAGAGAAGATCACCGTGAAATGCCATTTGGTTTCTAGTGAAAGCTGGATAATGTCATGATTTTCAAACAGAAATGTGTAGTGTAGCAGTATTGAGATGTGTGAAATTAAATTGAAACTGAAAAATAGGCTATGCAAAAGTATGGACAGCCTCTCTTTTATGTGGATTTGTAACCTGTAGTCACCTAATGCTGATTGATTACAACACAAAATTGATATGAGTGACTCAGTAAACTTAAACAATCCTAGCATGGGTGCAATCAACCAAGAAAAGGGATATTTAAGATAGCTAATTGCTAGTTGTGCTTCTCCTTATTGTAAACCTAAAAGTAGCAACACATGGACCTCAAAAGAACTTCCCAATGACCTAAAAACTAGGATAATTCACCAACATGAATTAGGAGAAAGATACAAAAAGTTATCACAAAAGTTTAAAGTCTCTATCTTCACAGTCAGAAAAATAGTAAGAAAATGGAAGGCCACAGGAACAGTTCTTGTGAACGAAGGATGTGCTAGACCAAGAGAATTAACTGAAAGGCAAAAGATAAAGAATAGTTAGAATGGTCACAGACAAACCACAGACCACCTCCAAAGAGCTCCAGGAACATCTTGCTGCTACTAAAGTCATCGTACATCGTTCCACAGTCCAGCACACTCTTCACAAAGAACCGCTCAATGGAAGGGTGATGCAGAAGAAGCCTTTTCTGTGTTCTGCCAACAAGAAGAATCGTTTGAGGTGTGCAAAGGCTCATCTGGACAAGCCTGAATCATTTTGGAAAAATATACTGTGGATAGATGCCACAACCATAGGCACTTTGCACGACGGAAAAAGAACCAAACATTCCAGGAGAAGAACCTGCTCCCTACTGTCAAATATGGTGGAGGGTCTAATATGCTGTGCAGATGTGTGGCAAGCACAGGTACTAGTGACCTTGTCAGAGTTAAATGTCATATGAATTCCACCCAGTATCAGCAGATTCTGTAGAACAATGTTCAGGAATCAGTCAAGAGGCTGAAGTTATGGCAGGGTTGAATGTTTCAGCAGGACAATGACCCAAAGCATAGTTCCAGATCTACCAAGGAATTCATGCTCAGACACGATACAATGTTCTAGAATGGCCATCCCAGTCCCCAGACTTGAACATCATCCAAAATCTATGGATTGATTTGAAAAGGGCTGTTCACACTCGGCACCCTTAAAACCTGACTGAACTGGAGACATTTTGCAAGGAAGAATGGTCCGAAATGACTTCAGCAAGAATTCAGGGACTTATCCTTACCTATAAGATGAGTCTATAGGCTGTAATTTCAGCAAAAGGTGGCTGTACAAAAGATTGTTGTCATTATTCTGTTGGGGTGCCCAAATTTTTGCACCTGCCTGTTCTTGTTATGACTCAAATTGCATTGCATCTGTTGATTAAATAAATTTTTTTGTCAGAACCGAAATGTTGCTTTTTCCCAAGGGTATAAAATATATCCAAATAAATTAGCTCATTTAAAAGGCCAGCAGGCTATGGCTTGCAATTATGAAAAATTATAAAGTGACTGTAAAGTTGTATAATGACATGGGTGTGACTTAGTTGTCAACTACAAATGAAATCGAAACAAACTATATGATTTTGTTAGCTCACATTGCCAGTTTTGTGGAGAACAATTTATCTGTGCATGTCATTAAGAAATAAATAGTTTGCCCTTCTAAACTTTAATTGAAATCTGAAAATGCACTTCCAGTTTTTTTTTTCAGTTAAATTCTCAGATTTCACATCTGTCTGAGGTATTGGTTTTGGCTAACATACTTAACCAGGCGCCACTAATTGTCAGTTTTGACAACAAGCAGAAATGGTGAGAAAGAGATGTCTGTTAGGTTTTAATAACTTCTAAAACCCTTCTGAATAAATTAAATATTGCATTTCTCTAGGAACTGTGTCACAATATAAAAAACCCTAACAAACAAACACAAAAAATAGTCACAGCTTCTGGTTCATGCAGACTTAAAAGTGGTATATCAGGTCACACCTTGTGTCCTTGTAATACAAAATGCTTAAAAATCATACTTTTTTAAATAAAATTTCGCCACAGGTTTGGATTTAGGGATAGGGCCATATAAAAGTGTTTTTCCACAGTATAAAATACATTACGCCTATGGAGTAAAGCATAATATACAAGTATTTGTGTGTGTGGTAGGAATAATGGCACCTGAGCTCAAAGAAAAGAGTGATGGGCAACTCAGACACGCTGACTAGAGAGGAACATGCCAATATAGGGTGTGTGATGTGAAGCCACAATATTGTGGAAACAACAGATGGACACATTTCATGTCTAGTTTCCTTGAGACAACAGTAGAAGCTTCAATAGTACAGCTCTTCAAACAGAGCTAAAGAAAAACAAATCATCTAAATACCAACACTGTGTCCGAACTGCAGCTGATATGATCAAAGTAACACATCAAAAAACATATACGGTTGATGACGCCTTCGTCACTTTTATTATTGTTAAATGAGCTACAGTATATCCCAAGAATTTCAACTTGACTTATATGTAGGTTATTTATTAACAATACACAAAATACTACAAATACATAATTAGATTTTTTTATTAATATTAATTTTGCTCAATTTAATAAACCATAACATTTTTGACAAGTTTACTTTTGATCAATCTATTTTATTTAATGTCTACACCTATCCCAACATTAAACCTATTGTGTTTTATTAATTGTCTACACCTACAGTACTTCAATCTGTCAAACTTCAGCACTATGACTGCCCTTAAAAGGCCAGTTATAAGTGTGAGACTGAATAAACATTATTACTCTCTAACAGTGCTAAATAATTGTTTCTTTATTTCAGTATAACATATTAAAGAAACAAATACACAAATGTAGCCTATCTGCATAAATGTAAACTAGATGTTACTCTGGGTTTTTTTATCAGGTTAACCCACATTACTTAAGTAAAGAAATAATATCATCAGACACAAGTCATTACATTTTTCCAAAACTTGTCACATTTGAGAGAAGTAGAAGTTTGGAACAGCTTATTTTTTGCTATGAGTAAAAGATGGGACATTTGCAAATGTTAAAACAAATCCTGCTTAGTTAAAACATACTTTTTTTAAATTTTACACTCGAGTTTAATATCGTATCTGGATATATGTGGAATATCTAGAGTTTAATATCTGCATGGAAGATGCGATTGAAGCAAATTCTGTGCGTTCACAGCAAACGCATCAAGCATTCTGCGTCATTCAAACTGTTCGCACGGCGCGCACATGACAGTTGAAAGTATCGCACACTTGCGGCGCCGGTGTGTCACCTGATAGAAACTTATGTTTAGAATTCAGAAATGCATGCCGCTGCGTGGCATGACGCTGTGTGTCGCCGAGCGGCGCTTCTGGTGTACGACCTGCTTGAGGCTATAACTAAAGGGCGTCATACACCGGATGCGTCCATAGAGGCGATCAAGGTGGCAGAATAGTGAGCAACCCCTTGGTCGTCACTTTCATCCGCGACAACGCGAAATGCATGGCGCTGCGCGTCGTTAGTTTGTTATTTCCAATGGACGGATGTGCATGTGAGACAGTGCGCTTGCACTTTCCAGCTGCACCTAGTTAGGATGACAGGGAGCTTCTGTGACCGCGGGAAATGCAAACCGCTAAAGTTTAAGGAAGACAATGAAAAGTACACATGTATGCAAACCCACCAAAACTCACAAACACTGGCAGCGAGGAGAGCGATAACGTGGTGAATGTTGAGCCCAATGAGCCTTACATCTAAAAATAAAGCAAGGGTGTTTCTTTGGTGACGTCGCTTTGACTCACACGCTGAAATTGGCGGACGTGAAACAACATACTGAGGATATGGTAATGCACACCTGTCAATCAATATTGGTGAGCGGGGGGACCGCACTCCTACGTCAATCTGCGCTCGATCTCAGAACCGCTCCAATTGGTCCACCGTTTTTATGTTGTTAATTTGAAAAAAAAGGACTGAGTGTGTTTATATCACCCCAATATGACAGTCTATACACTATACCCACACATATGTCTGTTCAAACAGCTTGAAAAGTAGATTTTTCACCATAGGTGCCCTTTAACAAAAATAAATTAATTGACAAATAGTAGTAACTGTTGCTTCAGTTGATATGACACGAATATCTTTATTAGTAAAATACAATAATCAACACTGCATGAATTAACAAAATTATGTTAGCTGAACAAAGTATTGTAAGTAACAAAGTATCAACAGTTAGTTTTTTACAGTGTACTCACTGGACATGCACATATTTTGACAGCATTTATACTTGTCGGCTACTGGTTGTGTAATAGTCATATGAGAGGGGCTTTGGCGAATTAGGAAACTTTACACAATGGTCCAGAAGACCAGTCAGAGCTATTGTGAATAACATCCCTATACTGTACAAAATGCTGGGTTCCACACAATTGATTTGTGTTGGAGTAACATAAAGGAATTAAGTTAACGTATTCGTTTTTACAAATTTACGTCGATTGAACATAAAACAATTATGTTGTTTTACAACAATTGTGTTGTTTCAGCTCATTTTAAGTAAGTAGTTTGAACAAACAACAAATGTCTTTTTTTTTTTAGTGTATAATGAAACGGGCAGCACGGTGGCACAATGGGTAGCACGATCACCTCACAGCAAGAAGGTCGCTAGATTAAGCCCCAGCTGGGTCAGTTGGTGTTTTTGTGTGGAGTTTGCATGTTCTCCCCATGTTCGCGTGGGTTTCCTCCCCGTGCTCCGGTTTCCCCCACAGTCCAAAGACATGTGATATAGGTGAATTGAATAAGCTAAATTGGCCGTAGTGTATGAGTGTGAATGCAAGAGTGTGTGGGTATTTCCCAGTTTTGGGTTGTGACTGGAAGGGCATCTGCTGCGTAAAACATATGCTGGATAAATTGGCAGTTCATTCCGTTGTGGCGACCCCTGATTAATAAAGGGATTAAGGCAAAAAGAAAATGAATGAATGAAAAAATAATACAACAGAACATCAGCACTTCCTCTGTTTTTGAAGGGTCAAAGTAGCCGATGTAAAGAGGTAACCATAACACAATCTTTATGTATTAAAACGAAAACACACTAGTGTAAACGACACCCCTCTCTCTGTCTCTGTAAACCTGCGTCTTTCTTCATTTTAAAAGCAAGAAGGGCAAACAGAGCCACTGCTTTTATGGGTCGTGGACGGGGACGGAGGGATGGTTTTATTTAGGAAGAGAGAAGGGGAGCACTGTAGCTGAGCTGGACCGAGCATAAAGGGGTTCTTCAAAGTTTAATCCCCTTATCGGCTCGGCTTGCGGACTTCAAAGCAGCAGTGACAGCGGAGTGCTGCGTGACTGGGGCTGATGGGTAATGGAGATTAATAGCAGTGGCCCTATCAGCACAGCTCCACGGGAAGAGCTGTAATAGGATTGGCCGCAATGTTAACATGGTACGCGAGGGTGAGCGCATATGTGAGAGGTGAAGGAATGGAGGGGCGTATTCTGATTTATAAGGCTTTTGTCATTATTTATTCATCCACAACAAAAAAATAAATGTGTTTTTTAATTTGAATTTGTATATCATTGCATTTGAAGAAATAATAATAATAATAATAATAATAATAATACAATTGCACACAATAAAATACATATGATACTTTAGTTCAGAGATTTACAAATGTAATTATATAAATTTAAAAATCCATGACATAGAGTAGACCTAAATTAAGAAATAAAACCACATAAAGGATGTGAATAATTTTAATGGTTTGACACATCACCTTAAAAAAAACTGTCCGACCAATGAGATTGAGGCTTTTGTTTATGTGCCTGACTTGGGCCCAATCCCAAATCTACCCCTTAGCCCTTACCCCTTACACGTTAAGGTGTAGGGGTGTCCCAATTCTCTTTAGAATGAAGTCGTAGGGCTAAGTGGAAGGGCTAGATACCCATTGAAATGGAGATTTTTCTACTGTACAATGGCAGCATGACTGCACACGGAAGTAAGAAGCACAAATGTTTTTTGTCATTATCACTATGGCGTTCGTGTTTTATCGTCAAGCTTAAAAAAAAAAAAAAAAAAAGCTAAAATAAAACCCGCTTAATTTCGCTATCTATAATCCATAATAATAACTCCTGTATAGTATCCCCACAACATTCTGTCACTCAATGCCATCTGAATATCCTGTCAGAAAAATCTAGTGGCTGGGAATGACCTTTTTACAGTGTCTGCTATAATGTTAATGTTGTTTTTGTGTGTTTACATTGATGAATATGGCCACGGTGTAAATGCACAGTACAGTTATGTACTGTTAGCCATGTTTTATCGTTATGATAACATGATATATGCCTTTAGTGATTTCCTGAAGATATATACCAAAAAATAATGCAATTGAAATAACTGCAGCAGTCGCAATTTCATATAAAGCAAGAGATCAATGACATATAACATAGGGCCAAGGAGAAAGGGAAGGAGTAGGGGTACAAAAATAGAATTGGGATTGGGCCTTGGTCTAGCTGAACATACAGCTATTGCAGATCAAATAAGATTTGATGGAGAGCCTAATTTCACTTAATTTACTTTCATGGCTTGACACTTTTTGCTGCAAACTTTTGTCTGCTGTAGTGGAGAAAGTTAAACAGAAGTGGAAAAGCTTAAGATAAAATTAACCCCCATAAAAGCATGAGGGTGATTTCTTCTGTGCACCAAGAAAGTGTTACAAGTGTAAATTTGTCACCTTGCATTTTTGTTTGTTTTGTTTGTTTGTTTATTTATCAGGGGTTGCCACAGCGGAATAAACCGCCAACTTATCCAGCATATGTTTTACGCAGCGGATGCCCTTCCAGCTGCAACCCATCACTGGGAAACATCCATACACTCTTATTCACACATACACTATGAACACCCAATTCACCTATACAGTATGTCTTTGGATTGTGGGGGAAACTGGAGCACCCGGAGGAAACCCACATGAACACAGAGAGAACATGCAAACTCCACACAGAAATGCCAACTGACCCAGCCGAGGCTCGAATCAGCAACCTTTTTGCTGTGAGGCAAAAGAGCTACCCACTGCGCCGCCTCACTTATCAGTAAATTTCTGTTTTTCATTAAGTCCCATCTAACATCAGGGAGTGATTATGCACAGACTCAACTCACCACCAGTTAAAATTGATTAGGTATGAAACACTAAATTGGGTATGAACATTTGATTGTGTATGAAACACAAAACCCTGACGATGTGACAAGTGCGAATGAAAAACTTCCTGGTGAGCACAAGCCTTCACAAGGCCTTTATAGTTTCATTTTATTTGTCCATAAAAAAATATTAACCTCAAAAATTTTAAATATCCCCCTCTCTCTCATCCATCTATCCATCCATCCATCCATCCATCCATCCATCCATCCATCTATCTAATACATCTATCCATCCATCCGTCCATCCATCCATCCATTCATCTATAAAAGCACACACATCCTCATGGAGGTTGAAAAGAGTAACCTTATAAAATGTGTACTTCTGTGTTCAGTTAAAGGAGGGAAGGCAGGAAGTATATGAAGGTTATTGAATAATAAGATATGTTTAGAAGGATTAATCAATTTATACTTTTAGCCCGTTTTCACAGAGTGGTGCGGTACACTGCTGGTCACCTTTATCAGGCTTCTGTTTCCACTGCCAAAAGGGTACCAATGGGGGATGCGATGTACGACAGAAAGTTTCAGTCAATGTCCTTCTCGCTTTAGGAAATGTCAAAGTAAAGCTGTATGGGTCGTTCAAATATCATATGAAGCACTTCTCACAAAACAGATACCTTATACATAAATACTTGTGTATAAATGTTCATTACTAACCTTTCTATGAACATGATTTGATTATAACTGCAATCGATGATGCAAAATAGCCTACTGTAATGTCTGCAATTATTTCAAATAAATAAATGCAACATATATCAATACATACAGCCCCTTACGGTCTCCGATATTTTACCAATTACAGAAAAACTACAAACAGCATACATTTAGTCCTTATTTGGATTCAAAAACAACACGCAACATATAGCCCACAGTAACCTCTCATCTGTATATTTAATCTTCACCAGCACATGTAACCTCTGTTAGAAAGTAATTCCGTCATTTTGAGTTCATAATAGTCCAAAAGGTGATAGTTAAACATGGCAGCTTGTTCATGGATTAGGTTGCTAAAAGAATCATTTGCTGCTTTGTTTTTTCGCTCTCCATTCTCGCTTTTGTCTGTTTTTGAAAGGATCGGATGTCAGAAGCACTTCAATAATCATGCACTTGTTATTATCATCAGCTCAAGAAGTTTGTTGTTTCAAATATAGATGCGCACGCAAGCTCTCTCAAGAAAGTAAAACTGCTCGCGCTTTAGACGACCTTGTAAACAACAACAGTACACAGGGTAGATTCTGCTCTTCTTCTTAGCTTTGTGGCTGGTCATCAAGAAGACGACAAGGTTTGTTTAAGCTCGGGTCGACCATGGCTCATTATCATATTTACATATTATTACAGTGTAATGTCTTGACTGTGTATTTAAAACTGGTGCTTCCTTTGTTTTTTATTTTTCTGGAAATATAAAATATGGTGACAATATATAGAACATAATCTGGGGCATTTTTTAACAATATGTTGTATCACTATTGAAGTATTAAACGTCTGGATTTTTCAGTTAATGTCTATTTTAATTTAACATGATTTAAATTGTATTGTTGCAGCAGGACTAAGCAATGATTAGGGGGAAAAAAACAATAATTAAGATAAAATAATTATCGTATAATTATAAATATAAATATCTCACCCTCATTCCAGCAGTCCGCATACATTTCTTCCAATTTCACGTGGAAATCAGTAAAATCTTGCATCATGACTTTTGCTGCATGGGACATGCTTGATTTATTGAAGTGTATTAGATTTATTCATGTTTTTAAAAGCGAAAAAGAGAAATACACTACCCTGGTCCAGAATAACTGAAGATAAGATAATTAAAATACATTGGCACACACTTCAAAAAAAAAAAAATATAATAATAAATAAATAAATAAAATAAAATTACCTGTGAGCCTTTCTTGCTCCCAGGTAAATTAATGATGAGCGTCTTGCCTCTGATTCCACATACGGGTCTATAGGAAGGAGATGATTAGTTTTTAATCCAATCAGTATTCAAAACACGGCGTTTACGCTCATGCATTTAAGAGTGAAAGGCAGAGAGACGGAGTGAGATGTGAGGACGTGTGCATTCACCTGGACAGCATGCCGAGTGGCGTGACATTTAGGGAGCCCATGAGCATTGCTAGAGCCATTCCTGGAGCTTCACGCTCGATCACCTCTCTGGTGGCCTGTAGACAACAACACACACACATTTAAGCAACATCAAGTGCATAAAACATCAATCTTATCTGTTAGGGATGTCACATGTAACAGCACTTTGAAACCAAGTTGGTGTTAAAGGGAAAGCAATCTATTAAACGCATCAGTTTGGTATATGAGCGGTTGAACTTGGTTTTCATTTATTGTTTTTAACAGAGACAATCATGTCTCACAACCTGCTGTTTTCATGTCAATAATGTTAATGAAATGGAAACTGACTATTATTATATTACTAATAATGACACTTTTTGTTGACATGACTAACAATGACATACGATTTGATCTGATTTCAATTGCTCATTAGCCAGTGATTTGTTGTTTGGCGATACCTCAAATAATTCTGTCATATGACTATGGTTTGATTCAATTCAGTGGTACATTGACTGTTTTAAGCAAGTTCTTGTTGCTTTTTTGCAATGGTACTTTTTAACAGTATTGCCAAAGCATTTTAACTATGTATGAATATAGAATGTAGTTACATCAGAATAATAAAAAAATACAATAAATAAGAAATAAATGACATGAAAAACAGAAAATAAATAATAAATAATATTGACCGGTTACATTTTACAATATCTCAACAAGTTACATTTTCATTATCTTACAAAAAGATGCAAATCAAAGCAAAACATATAACATGAACATTTGATAGATTTCTCTGAACAATGTGCACCATTTATCTCACATACACAAACAAAAAAGAACAAATAAATAAATAAGATAAATAAATGCTTAAAAACGTTACAATAAATATAAACTATATATAACAATATAAATAAATAACCAACTCCGACGCAGACACTTCGATCACGAACTGTGACGCTGCAATATGTAGTTTTCCCAGAGTGGGTCCACTACCAGGCATGGGATGTCTGACACCAAACACCAAAAAAAACATTTTTATAAACAAATCCCAAATTAACCAATTCACAAAAATGGCCTTATCCTGGAAGTGTAAAAAATGGTGGTATTTATTTACAAGAATGAGGTTAAAATGTCTAGTGCAAAGTTTATGTACAGTGACCCCAAACCAAAAAGGAATGTACAAGAAAAATACTAAATATATAACAACGTATACTTTATACAACACAAATATGTATATATATATATATATATATATATATATATATATATATATATATACACACACACACACACACACACACTATATGTACAATATATGAGTATTCAACACAAAGAGAATTGCTCACGGTTCTGCTAGTAAAACCTAACAAAAATAAAAATAAATAAATAAATGAATATAGCCGTTAATCTTATCAAGATTCCTATCAAAACATAGTTGTTGTTTTTTAAACACAATGACAATTTGATCAAATATTTCCGGTTTTTCAGGTGGTAGGCAACATTTACAGAGCAGGACTTTTAAATATTTATTGGACAGTAAAGAAATACCTAACAATTCACAATAACTGTCCTTAAATGAATATAGTTCACTCAACAATAAAAATGTATTTACCATTTTCTCAACCTCAAGTCGTTTCAAATTTCTTTCTTCTGCTAAACACAAAAGATGATTTTGAAGAATAATGGAAACTGGCAACTATTGAATTCCATAGTAAGAAAAAAAAGCATGTATATACAACTGAAGTCTATTAATTCCAATATTCTTCAAAATAAATTCATTTGTGTTTAACAGAAGAAAGAAAATCAAACACATTCAGAACACATGCTTTTTGCAAGTTTCACCAAGTCAAATTTAGGACTTTAAGACCTTTTCAAGGCCATTATGAATAAAATTTCAGACTTATAGACCATTTTAATGGACATAAACAATAACAATGGTCCCAATGCATTTCCTGTTTTACATGTTTTTATTTCCATACCTTCAGAGAATCCAAAAAGAGCCACATATTGATACATTTTATAATAGCTGTTTTAACATTGAGTTATGATTGAATTCCCACTTTTAACAGTTTGACAACAAGCTGGAAGTGTTCATGGGCCAATGACATCACCACATTGAAATGGTCTATATGGGGTTAAACACCAAGCATATTTTTCTGACAGCCAATGAAAAAGATTAACCATCCCCTTAAAACTAAATCTAATTTTGTTATTTCTTAGCCACATATTTTAAATAATTTGTCAAAACAAGCAAACTCTTGTATACATGGACTTGTTACTTTTGTTAAATGTTTTATTGAGATGTATTGTTGGTGATTGAATGTGTTGGTCTGGTTGGAAAATTAAGACGTTTAAAATGATTTAAGACCTAAAAGACAATATTTTAGTGAATTTAAGACTTTTTAAAGGCCTAAAATTGAGTTTTTGAAATGTAAGACTTTATAAGACCCCATGGACACCCTGAGAACAAGTGGAAGGAGCATAAATAATCATTTTTGCATGAACTATATCTTTAATATCATGTTACAATAGAAGAGTTTTATCTGAATAGTGCCACCAATTTTGTAAAATCAACCAAAAAGTTGTTAAAAATCTTAATATTAATATATTTCTTTTTTTTTTTTGCATTTCATTCATGCATGCAAACATGCGGAGCATCGTTTAGAGCCAATTGTTCCTCACATCCTTACCATTACTATACTCATGACAAGCAGCTTCAGCTGTGAGATTTTTCATTACAAACACAATTCAAATGAGCCTTCGGTGTCTTTACTCTTCCATCTGAAATCCCCTATTCACTCAACCTCTCACAGCATCCCATAAGATGCACATCCATACACCTCTGCTGTCCCATCCCAGTGAAACACACACACAGTAATATTCAAGCAAACATGTTCAAGAAAACATGTTCAAGAACATACGCAAAGTCAGAAGAAAAGTGCACAGCGGGGAGGAGAAGGAAACGAAAGAGATCTCAAGCTAAAAGAAGGTGAGAATTTCTCTCAATGTGACGCACTGTGCCCTTGAATTGAATGACACTTCAAACACTCACATTAGTGAAAGGGAGAAGGAGTGCAGGATACATCAAAAAAGAGCTACACAGCATCGCTCCGCCAGGCACAATCCCCTCCAGACTCCCGTATGGAAACCCACACACACGCACACCGTTTCATCGATTCACTCACGCACATCAATTACAGCCCCAGGGTGCAGAGGTCTACAGGTACACACAAACTCATATGAATATTCATTCCTTATTCATTACTGACTCTGATACTGGATCTTCTGCTGATTCCTCTTTTGAGAGTTAAGATCATTTGAGTGAATCAAAAACATACAGATTAATTACAGTTGTCCAATTGTTAAATCTATGGCTTAAAGATGAAGCAGGGTTTTCAACCAGTAAGTGTACAGTATTATTATTATTAATAGGGTTTGCCATAGGCAAAGCCCATTCTTACTGTTCACTTTTCTTATGATTATTGTTTTTTTTCTTCCACACAAAATTTCGGCACGTAACTAGTCCCGCAGTTTTTGCCCTAGACCCTTGAAAGTGGCATCAAATCATCCAGTCTTATTGGGAATAGTGTGCTATGACTTTTATAAGGGGTGGGGGATTTTTTGGCCCCCCAAAATCCCATTGACATAACATGGGGACAAACTTTGACACATCATAGCGCCAACAGTGAATTTTATAGAAATATGGGATTCACGACATCTCGAGAGGGTTGCTGCCCGAGTAAGAACATACCACACAAGGGGGTAAATGTTGCACCCCTTGGGCCCTAGGACGTCCTAAACGTTACCATTGACTTAACATGGCCCTATTGACTCCCATTCATTTTCTAGAACACAGCCCTGCACAGTAACAATTATTCCCGGAAGTCGTCATAGCGCCAAGACTGAATTTCGTACAAATATGGGATTCACCACATCTCGAAAGGGTTGCAGCACGCATAAGTACATACCCCGAAAGGGGGTAAATGTTGTACCCCTGGGGAGCAAGGGGGTCCCAAATCATCCCAAATGTCCCATTCACTTAACATTGAACCGAATTTTGACGAATCACTGCACAGAGTGTGAATTTCATAGAAATATAGGGTTCACAACATCTGTAGGGGGTTGGGGTGCTAGGACGTCCCAAAGTGGTCCCCATTGACTTAACATGGCCCATTGACTCCCATTCATTTCCGAGAAGTACATTGACTCCCATTATAAATGTCACACATTCATCACATTGCATAGGACTGTCATAGAGACATGGGGGTGGGCTCATTTGACTCAGACAACCAATGAGCATTTTAATATGATAATGAAGCTCACAAGCCACGCCCCCAAACTGATTCCATAGACTTAAAATAGGCCTACATGCATATCTTTGCATAGCAGTGTCATAGAGACATGGGGGTTGGTTCATTTGACTTAGACAACCAACCACTTTCAAGTTCATTCTGTAACCACGCCCATGGCAACAAAACAGAGTACCCTAGTAACCATTTATCAACAGCTATATCTCAGCATCAGAACATCGTAGACACATGGGGATTGGCTCGTTTCACTCATGATAGCAAACGGAAGTTCCTATATGCTACACATGCTAGCAGTGACTAGCTACATGCTAATATTGACTAGCCAAGTGCTGTAAATTGCTAGAAATGCTTACTAAGTATAAACAATTAACCTAGCATGTATGTGAGGCTTGCCTAGTAAAAACCTAGGGTACCTTAGCAACCACTCAAATTACCCTAGCAACCGCCTAGCAACGGCCTAGTAATGCCTCAAGTAGGTGCCTAGCTACCACTCAGGACACCCTAGCAACCGCCTAGCAACATCTTAGCAACCACTCAGAACACCCTATTCACTGCCCTAAACTGCCTAGTAACCACTCAGAACACCCTAGCAACCAATTAAAATGCATTGTACCCCATCGATTTGCCATGCAAACCCCATTCACATTTTCTTTAGGAAATGTACAATTCTAGATATTATTAGTATTATTATTATTATTATTATTATTATTATGTAGATTCAAAAGTACTTGTTATGGATGAGAATCTGGTGCAACAGAGAATCTGCATTACTCCAAACGGCTAAAACATTAACTTGAATGAAAAAACAACTTCTATTTCAGCCAGCAACAGTATATCAAACAGTAAAACACTTTATAGTAACTACACACTATAAACAATTTCTCTCTGAAATTCCTGCTCCCTGTCAAGGACACCTGTTGGACTCTACAGGCTTACACACACACACACACACACACACACACACACACACACACACACACAGCTACAGATAGACTTTCACTACCTAACCCTTCTTCCCACGCCTTCGTGTGCTTTCATCCACTGGAGGGGGTAGGCGGGTCTGTGACCAGCGCCTTCATGGCTGCAGGCGCAAACGGCTGCCTGCCCTTGCTGGACTATATCCACACCCCCTTTCCCACCCCCTGTTGCGATGTATGTCATGTCTATGTGTTTTATGTGCTTGACTGCTGAGGCTTTTTTATCTCCCTAATCTCACACTGCTCTAACTCAAGAGCAAGGTGAGAGGGAGTTTTTTTTCGCCTCTCTTTCCTGAATTGTATCTTACTTCCTTTTTCTAAATGCTACCTCCCGTTGACCTGTCTTCCCCTGAAATGTGATGTTTGTGTATGGTCGGGGGGGTCCAATTTCACAATATGTCAGTGTATGTGAATACATGGAGGTATATGTGACAAATAAAGGCTTGATTGATTTCTTAAGCATTAGCTAATAGTGGATTCATTATTAAGCATCAGTAAGCAGTTTATAACTGAAGCTACAAATACTGTATTCTTGACTTTTATAATGTGCTTATTAATAGTACTTTCATACTTTGTTAGTGATTTATTTTTCATTAACAAAATTAAGTACTGCATTATTTACAAACCAGTCATGTAAGCATAGTTGGAGGGGGTTTAAGGTCATTCAGAATGAAGTAGTAAATGATTAATAAAAGATAAAACTATTCAAATTAACATTTACAAATCTTATTATTGAGGCATATACTAATAGTTAATTTGTATGTAATAAATGCTTTATTAACTCAACTTCATCCAGTTTTGTGACCTAATCTAAAGTGAGGACTATTGATGCTTTATAAATCCCTTATAAATGACAATTATAGGGTCAGTTGAGTTCTAAACATGAAAAAACAACATAAATGACATTATTCATTTCTATTCATTTAAAGATACACAAATGAAACTGCATCAAATAAAAATAAATATTTGTAACCTTATCTAAAATAAAATTATTGTAGTTTAAATATTGCATACTATTATATTGTTAAATTATTATATTGTTGTTGTTTTATCCAATTTTGTCATATTTTGACACTCCTGTTATTCAGCAATGTTTAAACTCTACAGTAGTTGTACTTTTTAGATAAGATTGCAAAGATTATTGTTCATTTGATACTAAGCCTTGTCATTTATAAGGGATTTATAAAGCATAAATAGTCCTCACTTTAGATTAGGTCACAAAATTGCATGAAGTTAAGTTAATAAAGCATTTATTAACATACATAGTAACCATTACTATACACCTGAATAATAACATATTTAAACGTTAATTTTAATAGTTTATTAATCATTTGCTAACTAATTTTGAATGATCTTAAAAACTCCAACTACTCTTAAATACAAATGGTTTGTAAATAATGCAATACTTAATTTAGTCATGAAAAATCAACCAATCACAAATTATGAAAGTACAATTATTAAGCACATAATAAATGTGGTTATAAGTCAATAATACAGCATTTGTAGCTGCAGTTCTAAACTGCTTACTAACGTTGATTAATATAGAGTTAATGCTTAACAAATAATAAATTCACTAGATTTTAATGCTTAATAGATGATTCATAGTGTGTAGTTACTTTAAAGTGTTACCAAAATGTTTTATTTGTTTTTGTAGCTTTCTCCAAGTAAAACTGCAAAGTTGCAAGATTTTCATTCATTCATTTTCTTTTTGGCTTAGTCAGGAGTTACCACAGCGGAATGAACTGCTAACTTTTCCAGCATATGTTTTATGCAGCAGATGCCCTTCCAGCTGCAACCTATCACTAAGAAACCTCTACAGTATACACACTCATTCACACACATACACTACGGACAATTTAGCTTACCTAATTCACCTATACCGCATGTCTTTGGACTGTGGGGGAAACCGGAGCACTCAGAGAAAACCCCCGCAAACACGGGGAGAACATGCAAACTCCTTGCAGAAATGCCAACTGACCAAGCCGAGGCTCGAACTAGCGACCTTCTTGCTGTGAGGCAACATCGCTACCCACTGCGCCACGTTGCAGGAGATATTAAAGCAAATCATTTATTGCTGTTCAAAATGTGTTCTGTGTATATAAAAATTCTGATTCTGATTCTAAACAGTTCTCACACTTTCACAAACAGCAGATTCAAGAACTTTCAAGGACTTTTTAAAGCACCATTAATTTTAAATCAAGCACCTAATTCATACCACAGCATATGAAGCGCCACGAAAGTCCTTACGTTACTTATTTAAATTAACATTCAAAATTTACAAAAATTGGCAGTTTTATGTCATCTTCAAGTTCATGCCCGAAAACCTTTAATAAAATTTGTTGAGTTCAATACAGGTGATATTCAAATGCGGTTTCTGAAATAGAGATAAAATGTGCACTATTTCTCAGTGTTTAGATTTAAAGATTTTAATTTAAGATTTCTAATTTAAGAACTTCTCAGTATATTTCATTCTGTTTTTCACAATAGGGTAAATGCAGAAGTATGCAGAATTAATTTTTCAGTAACCTGGGTCAATCGCTTCCGATTATTTGTATGCACTGCTTTAAATTATATATTTCTGCACCATGTCTTTAAAATATGAACATTTGAATCTTTATTTTACCCCAGTATTTTCAATGGACTGTCTGCACTTGCCTGCTAATCCTGACGGGTGCATGCGTGTAAACGGCTTTTTATCTTGTCTTATGCTTGGGCAACTAAATGGATTCTGAAGTCTATTTAACTGATTATATTTTAATTGCATTACAACATAGATGCGGTAAAAGGAATCATATAAAATGTAAAAAAGTCACATTAACCGTTTACCAAAAGTTTATTGGTATGGGAAGATACACCAGCTGTGCATATACCCTATTGAGTACATTTGTTAAAATAACACCATAACTAAATTTAATTCAAGCACCTTCATGAACCTGGTTGTTTTTAAGCACTTTCCAGGCCTTGAATCCATGTCTGAAATTCAATTAAGTACTTTTAAAAAGTGTGGGAACCCTGTATAAAATATTTTTCGCAAACTTAATTTGATGTTGACACCAAAATGAAACATCTCCACTCTTTAATATGAAATTATTCAACTGAAATTAAAAAGTAATATAATTACATAGTTTGTAAACTGTTTTTTGTTTCAGAGTATTTAGTGACTCTTTAGTAATCAATCGAAAAAAATATATTTTAATATGATTTGGTGCTCAGGAAATATATATTATGATTTTAATTATAAGTATTATTATTACTAATGTTGAAAACAGCAGCATCTATATTTATTTGGATTTACTTTAATGAATAAAAAGTTCATTTATTTAAAATGGATGCATTTAGTTGAAGTCTTTTAAAATAAATAAAATTGTTTTGAGATGATGTGCAGATTGTTATTTCTGAGGTGTTTGGATAGAGATCCTAGGACTACATTATTTTTGATTATGGGAGATATTAACAACATTGTCAACAGAGGTGACAAATATTTGTGTAAGATTCTTCTTGTGGCATACAAAAAGACTATAACAAGGAAATGGCTTAAAGATTCAATGTTGAAACACAAGCTGTGGTTTGAGATAATTGAAGAAATTAAGGCAATGGAAAAACTGACATTTATTTTGAGGATGAAAACGGATATTTTCAGTAAGGTTTGGGAAAAATTGTTGATATAGGAAATATAAAGACATCATCATTTAAGTGAATGGTAATTGGAAGAGAATCTTACAATCTTATGACATTCTAAACACATTATAAAGCAACTTCATGTTTGTCCCGACAGCTTAGTTGCCAATGCACATTGTGTGCGTCCCGAGTTCGAGTCCCAGCTCATGGACCTTTCCTAATCCCATCCCTCCTTTTCTCCATCCAACTTTAACTCTTGTCTAGCTCCTGTCATGTCCTTAATAAGGTAAAAAGGTGTCATAAGGTGTCCTTCATAAGGTAAAAATGGTCAAAAAAAATAAACGCATCTTTTGCAAGAACTAATCTTTAAGAATCCATACACCAAATATTGTTCTATAAAGTGAAAATAAAATGTGTACAAACATGCCCAAGGCACAAAAAAATTTATATATATATATATATATATATTAGGGCTGTCAAAATTAGCGCGTTAACGCACCAGATTAATTTGAAATATTTAACGCGTTAAAAATATTTACGTTTCTACTTTATAATTAATGTTCTCAACTCGCAATACAACTTTACAATGAATACAATTGTTTGTAATTAATACTTTATTATTATTATTATTTTCCAATTTCCATATTTGCAATGCCTGCATTTTGGATTTTTTTTTTATTTGTGATTAATCATGATTAATCACAAAAAAAGGTGTGATTAATTAGTTAATTTTTTTAATCAATTGACAGCCCTATATATATATATACACACATACATATATACATACATATATACTATAGTAACAATTTCCCCCCTCTGTGTCCTTCTTTTTTTTTCTCTTTGTCTGAATGTCAAACACAAGCATCAAACAAACACAAACAGGTGGGCTTGCACATACCTCGGGCGTGACATCACGAGGTGCAAAACCTGTCCCACCGGTGGTCAGAATCAAGTTGAGCTCCTTCTCATCGCACCAGTCCACCAGTATCTCCTTTAACAAACACAAACCCATAGAACATCAAGAAAAGTGTTCAGTGGTAATTCTGTTGTGCTCAGAAAGGTGGATTTTGTGTCTGTCTCCTTCAATCTACTGCTGCAACATCATATTAGTTATTTTGGGCATAGAGTCATAAATAAAAAATCACTTTTTATAAACTGCTGTTACCAGCAAAAAGAAGAAAAAATGTCAGTGGCTCAAAAATATATTTGCACATTAAAGTCATTACACCGCTGCAGAAGAAGACTTTCAACCAACTAGCACCTCAAGATGATTTTTAAGGCGTGTTTACATTTGACAGGTTTGGACTGAAAAAGACAAGTATAAAGCAAGTATAAAAGCTATCAAACTAACATGTGGACCAACACAAAAGAAATGTCTGTTTGTTTTTAAACTATGATGCATATGCACTGAAAATGAATGTGAACTGTAGACATTCAAATATACCAACAAAAAAAAGAAAGAAAGAAAAAAGAAATAAACATAGAACAGAAGATTATTTGGCTTATCTTGTCAGAGTCATTTTACTGTCCGTTACAGTGTAGTACAGGAGATGATCTCATCATCATTAATCATGATGATTTTGTTTATTTATGGAAGTTAGGAAGCAAAATGTATGTTGTAAACAGTGGTGGAAAGGGTACTGAAAAATCACTCAAGTCAAAGTACCATTACTTGTCCAAAAATGTAGTGTAAGTAGAGTAAAAGTATCTGTTGTAAATATTACTCAAAATTATGAGTAAAAAGCTGCCCTTTTAAAAGTACTCAAAAGTAGTGAGTATTATGCTGGGCAAGGTTGATGCGTTTACATGTCATTTGTGCATGTGCGTGTAAACGTAACATTCTGTAGTGCATTTAGATACTGTTTAAGGCCATTTCAGTCATCATACAGTCAACATCTGCCATCTACTCATCAGTGACATGCAATCTAAACAGTCTCTGGGTCATTGTGTGTAAAGCAGTGGTGCCCAAACTCAATCCTGGAGGGCCGGTGTTCTTCCACGATTAGATACACTGGAACCAACTAATCAAGCTTTTAGGTATTCTACAAAGCTTCTGGCAGAAGCAAGTTGGAGCTAAACTCCGCAGGACATTGGCCCTCCAGGAATGAGTTTGGGCACCCCTGGTGTACAGTATTTTCTCTGACCCTTTTAATGCTTCCATTAGTTATTGTTTCGTCCAACGTTTGCTGCATGTCTTAAGGTAGTTCAGTATGATGCCATTAACATTCTATGTGCGATTTGACTTGATTTTGAATTCTTAAAACTATTAATTACAATTTCTGAGAAAAACTACTCAATTACAATAATTTGAGCATTTGTAATTTGTTACTTTACACCACTGGTTGTAAATTGTTGCTGTTGTGTATTTTTATAGTAGGTTATGTTTTAAAAAATATATATTGTGAATGGTAAGTGAACCAAGGCAATCATTCTTAGTCGGGATCAAAATAACCATGATAAACAACTACACTGAGGCTGAACATTAAACAAATTGAGCATCAATACCGCAATGTGTGCATCTGCTATAGTCAGATTAGATTATTTATTAAAAATTAAAAGACATTAAATATTAATGTTTTTAAATTACTTATATAATGGTGAACATGTTATTTTACATTTAATTGTTTAATTTCTGTACGTGAATACTGTTAGACTCCCCAGAAAATTATAAAGCACAGTTTGTTTTTTTATTTCTGATAATAATTTTTTATAATTTATGCATATCCACTGCATAGAAGAAAACTTGACCATCCCAGTCGATCTAAATGAATGAAATCTTCTCCAAATAGAGCTTTTCAAATCATCTGGTGAAATTCTATATATATCACAATAAATATATCAGCGTAAAACAAAATATCGCAATATCAGATTTTTCCAATATCGTGCAGCTCTAGAACACACCATTAGTCACAAGAGTTATTGAGTTCATAACATTAACAAGTAACGGGACCATTAACTTTGGTTAAAACCACATCTGATTACAATTATTTTTATATAAACTTACAGAAATGCTAATTTTTGCACTAGGTTTTATTACTGTGCTTTAGTTCCACTCTAAGCCAAACATCAAATTCCCTGACTTTTACCAACTGAAAAAGCTGAATTTACATGACCTATAATGAACAGGAAAAACGGGTTGCGGTTGTGCTTTGCATTGTATTAAAATGGTTTTAGCTGGAATGTTATTTTGCATGACTTTAATAGCCACTATGAGAACAACAGCAGATAAAATTCCTCAGGCTTTAAAAAAAAAACAAAAAAAAACGGAGGTAACGACTGGCTTACTTTCAATATCTGGATTAGACTTCTTAAAATTATCGAGCAATCATGTTTCAATTCACTAATTTAGTATCAGATATGTTTGTATCTCTAGCAAGGGGGGGTTCAGGTGGTTTGAAAGACCCACCTCTCACTGACAAAGATCCAGAATTTGTCCCATACATGAGCTCATTCCTCCTGTTTTGACTACTAAGCCATCATAAATTGTGAAAATAATCCATAAAAGTCATTAAGACTAAGCAGAATCTGACGCAAGTGAAGCCATCTTTCACCATTGACCTACTGTATTGTTGTTAAATAGAGAAAACATTTTACAAAGAACTTTTATTCAAAATTTTGGACCTTATTCTTAAAAAAAAGGAAAAAATAAATTACCAATAAAAAAGTGTGAAGTACCAAAAGCGGACCATATTAAAGTTCATTTTAATTCTAATTTGGCTATGGACCCCTTTTACAAGACGTTTAACGGTCATCATAATCTTAAATCCTTGAATATT
Source organism: Danio tinwini (assembly GCA_903798205.1). NCBI lineage: Eukaryota > Metazoa > Chordata > Actinopteri > Cypriniformes > Danionidae > Danio > Danio tinwini. Next base: position 5,968,424 of record CAIGQZ010034880.1, read on the forward strand.
TTGATCTTTAAAAAATTTATATAAAATATATATATAATGTTATATCATCTTTGCTTCAAATTACAAAAAAACTAATTACCACTTATGCGAGATGCTTCTATTGCAGCATCTATGGGGTTGAGAGTAAATTTGACATAAATTCTCTCCTCTGGCTGTCGTCATCGGTCTCACATTAATTTTTTTTTCTTTCTCTGAAAGTCTTGATAACAATATCATGCCATTTTCTTTTATTATTTCAGAAAATGGGATTGTAAAAAATGTTTTGTTGTAATCTCTGATTCACTGTGCTCTAAGTTTATCCAACAATGACGACTTCCGTTGCTGAGAAACCCGGAAATGGGAAAAGGGTCTATTGTTGTTATCCAAGAATTTTCAAATCTACATATTTACAATAGAGGCTAAAAAAATTGTCAAGCTCTACATTATTATTATTATTATTATTATTATTATTATTATTATTATTAGGTTTTAATTGCTTAATATTGAAATGGCCAAAATCTGATTGTGGAAAGTTGAATGTGCTGCCGAGTTTGATATTTGCCTAATAAATGACACAATCAGCTAGAGTTTTTGATTTAAAACTTTAACAGTGTAAATGTTTTTTTTTTTTGTTTGTTTTTCTCCTGTTACGCTCAACGAACGACCAAATTAACAGAGAAGGGTCTCGCGACCTTAAGGTTAACTTCACACTTTTCTCCAAATTTCAGGAGGTAGAATCCTGACTCTATAATAATCATGCTGCCACTACAAACCTCAAAGTTGTGCTTTGCAATCAGAAATAATGTGCACCTAGCTGAGAGAGAAGATGGGCCTGATCAACTTACTCTTCTCTCTAACCTAATAGGCCGAGCTTTGGCCAACATCCAAATTTTGACTATAAAGGTGAAGGTTTCTTGTTGAAACTTTAAAAGCTCAGCCGTGGGATAAGTGCACATCGCCCGACATTCTCGGACACACGTGTTGGGTTTCCAATGTGACTGCAACAAGCTTCCCCAGTCTTTGAAGAGAAAAATGATGGCACATCTCTGAGGTTGTATATCTTTATCTCAAATTGCGTGGGGTTCATTATCTGTCTTTTATTCATGTAATCCGTATTACTCATCTTTATTTTGCATTATAAACATTCTATGCAATTTAGTTGTATTTCGATTAATGATGTTCATGAGTATGATTCATGATTATTGACTATTATTGTGATAATTGATATCAGCTGTGTGCACCAGCAATAAACAGTTGTATTGCTTGATTAGTATGGGGTATGGACTGTTATTGGTGCCTTCTCTTTTTGGTATGCTGAAACATTTTACAAACTAAAATTTGGGGTACACTAAAACAAACATGTTTCATTTTTTCCTAATGATATATGTAATAAATTTTACATCTGTGTTTTACATTTTGTATTTTAAATCTAAGTGTTTATTCATATTTGTTTATTCTAAACCTTTAGAAAATAGTTTAGTACATCAAAACGTCTAAAAATGGCAGTAAATGCATTATTTAAACCTCATAATGAAATAGAACAAAGTGAATAACTGCAAAAAAAAAAAAAAAAAAAAGAACCACCCCTTTCACCAGGCTGACTACGGGCTTGTATCTAAGCTGAACTTCTAACTGGATCATGTAATAACTTTGCGTGCAGCATTATTACTGGCCTCTAGGGGGCAGCAGTGTGCAAAGGTGTTTATATGGATGTGCAAGTTTGCCTTAGCCTCACTGACGGGGTGAGAGGAAGCGTTACCTTGATCTCGTCAATCTCATCAGGGACTATTTTGTATGCAGAGATTATGCCTCCAAGCCTGTGGGTGAAACACACAAATGACAACAACCGTTAGTGTATGTTCAGTCCCAACAGCAGGGGAGAAACGGGGGAGCGGGAGAGGGAGGAAAAAAAAATGTGACAGTGTAGGAAAGAGAAAGAGCAACACAATGCCAGAGGTACCAGAAAGCTGTCAAAATACATCCCCGCACACTCCACCCACAACAGGAATGACAGTTAAAGAAGAATTTTCGCTCTTTCGCAGGGCTCTTGCTGTTTTACTCACTTCTACATTCACAGAGGTGACGGCTCACAGAGGATTCAACTTTGACAGCGCTGTTTTTAGGCCACTAAACAGGTGGATTAGCGCAGCGGTTTGGTTTCAAGTACAATTCCCCTATATAAAAAACATTAAATTGCTCTTCTATATGGTACAAATTCTCTAGAGAAAGGCAATTTGAACAGACATGCTGAAAAGTTATGACAAAGCCATGTTCAAATTCTGAAGTGCAGCACACACTAGTGGCTGCTTCTAGTACTGCAACTGGCAATACATGGAGAACTGGGGCACATTTCACATAAATTCAAATAAAGTACGGGGGAGTATGACAAACATGATTTGTGAAATTTTGGGAGGTCTCAAAAATATTGACAATGTGATATTTTGACGTGAGGTTTCAGTAGTGTGTAACGTGATCATTGGTTATTATGTGTGAAAGTGCAAAAATATCAGTCATTCATGCATGACCACGATTTACGCCTCACTTAAAAAAAAAAAAAAAAGATAAATACACATGCTATTCTTGTCATGAGCACAGGGGCGGATTTAATCAATAAGCAAGGTAAACGGCTGCTTATGGCCACAGGAAATCTGAAGACCCCCAAATAAATACCTAGAAGTATAAATTATACCTATAAATTATATATAATATAATTTTCTATCATATTTCATATGATGAGGGTTTAAATAATATTTTAATGTTTATTACATCGCAAATGCGCAAATCTGCCCCCCCCCCCCCCACCCTTAATTATGGAGCAGCCAAATTAGGTAAAGATTTCATTTTAGTTTATATATTATTTTTAGTTGTGAATCTATTTTAAGAAAGCAAATCATTTAAAAAGTTTTAAAGATGCTTTACATGTTTTTATTATTTTGAGTGATATAAGAATAAAAAAAGCTAAATAAATAAATAAAAATACAAAAGGTGCATTTTAGAACTTTAGGGCCCCATGGCAGGAATTGCTTAAGGAATTGCCCCCAAATCACTAAATCCGCCCCTTGTATGAGAATCAAGGTGTCGGGGCGCTGTGGAGCAAAGTCCAGTCATGTCAAAGACTGACAGCCAGATGCTTTCATATGAAATTTAGCTATGTTTCCATGCAAAAATGCAAATTAACTTCATGCACAAAACTGGAATATCGCATAAAAGATGTGCGAACAAAGCAGCGTTTCCATCCAACAAGTCACATAGAACATAATTGTCACTTCCTAATTAACTGGCGCCAAATATCAATAGTAAAAACAGAATTTGCTGTGGTAGGACAAGCTGCGTGAATATTTTCTTCATTTAATAGATGACTTGCCCCTCAAAATGCAATCCTGACCAAAGTGAATGCGCAGTGGCGTTTGAAGGCATGAGACACAGAGCACAGACGCTCTTAACAATTCTAGAGGTAATTAATAATATAACAACAGTAATACTAAGACCAAAACAACATTTCAGATGTTTTACAATGTGCTCAGCCTGCTGGCTTGTCCATTCACACAATTTTTATCATCTCATGATCTCCAACAACAAAATCACATGGCTTTTTTAATGTGCATATTGGATTTTGTTCGGTAAAAGTGTTTCCATCACAGTTTATGCGCATCTTTTCTTATTAAATAAAGAGTTTATCCTACTCAGTTATGCACATATGTTTTTTATGTGCATTTTTAAGATTTATGTGCATCTTGGCATTTTCATCATCCATTTATGTTGTTATTAAGTGAAAAATATTCATGTTTGTTGATTTTATTTCAATGTATTCCTCTCACAGAAGCAAATTAGACAAGAATGTGAGGTTGTTTAGGCTGCTGTTGTTTGTGCATGTAAAAATAAATAAATATATATATATATATATGTTATATATAATACACACACACACACACACGCACACGCACACATATATATATATATATATATATATATACACACACACATATATACATACATACATACACATACGTGACATATTAAAGTGACAGTCAGAAAAAAAGTGGGCTCCCCCAAAGACCACAGTATAATAATAATAATTATTATTATTATTCCTTACATTTATATAGTGGTTTTCTAGACACTCAAAGGGCTTTACACATTGGGGGGAATCTCCTCATCCACCACCAGTGTGCAGCATCCACCTGGCAACGGCAGCCATATTGCGCCAGACCGCACAGCAGCTGATTGGTGGAGAGGAGACTAATTATGCCAATATGGGGATATGATATGGGGATGGTTAGGTGGCCAGTGGGCAAATTTGGCCATTTTAAACCAATTTTGGCCAATTTAAACCCCTACTCTTTTTCGAAGGACATCCTGGGATTTTTAAGGACCACAGTATAGAGTCCCCTTCACTTTACATTGCCGTAAGACTGCTGGTCTCACTAACACCACTTTCAGCAGCAACCTAGCTTTCCCATCTGTTCTTCCATTCAGGTACTAACCGGGCGCAGCCCTGCTTAGCTTCAGTGGGTGACCATGTGAGAGTTGCAGAGAGCTAGCTGCCGGAATAGTTTGAACACTGAGTACATCACCTCTCTTGGTACGTGATTACATGCAAAATATAAAAACAATCAATATTTTGTCCATTTAGATACAGCCTGGCTGAATATCTGTTAATTTACTTAATTTGAAATGAGAGGCTACTAGGAAGATGGAACAAAAGGCATCATAAGTCAGACTCAAACTTGTTTTACCAACATGACCATCATGTCTTGGCACATAGGATAGCCACAGCATCATATATAAGGTGATGTGGTGGAAAAATAATGATATCCATGTAGCAAAAGGTGGTTTTGTGGAGCTTATTAGTGTGCTCTCTGTTGATTTTGTTGTTATTGTGCATCTACATTTTCTCCTAAAGTACATCTATCTTTCCATCAAAATACTTTGGTATAATGCCCACAAAAGAGCAAGAAATAGAGAAAAAGACAGCAAGAGAAAGGGAGAGAGAGAGAGAAACAGGGAGAGCGGAGACTAAAAGAAGAATATGCTGAACACAAAGATGCAGAGCTCTTTAATCCGGTTGCCAGGGAAACCGCTGGTGTGTGAAGATTGGGGGTTTGGGGAGAGGTGCTTTAAGACGGAGATGAGTTTGGGATTTCAACCTGGGTATTTTGTTTGTGTAAGTGAGTACTCACATACGTGAACAAAGGAAAGCGAGGGAGGAAAAGTGCATTTTACTGGAGAGTCTTTTGAATCTGCTTGAAACTGTTCACTTGTGCCTTTATTTATTGGATGTGTGCTTAGGTTAGGCAGCCTCTTTGTCAAACCCAAACAACTATGTTAACCTGATTAGGCGTGCACCAATTTAGGTGATGTTTAAACCTGACAATATGTTATTTTCAACTTTAACGCTCTGTGATGGAGTGCATGGGTGCCACCGATAGCCATCCATGCTAAACAAAGCTGTCAAGGCTTTTGAATATATATGGATGAATTTATTAATAAAGGGGTCCGGTTCGGCAAACACAGGATTTCATCTCTGTTATTCGCAGACGATGTTATTTTATTGGCTTCATCGAACATGGACCTTCAGCATGAACTGGGGTGGTTTGCTGTGTGACGCGACTGAGATGAGAATCAGCATCTCCATGTCTGAGGCCATAGTGCTCCACCGGAAGGTGATTTGCCATCTCCAGGTTGGAGGAAAGTCCTTACCCCTGGTGGAGGAGTTCAAGTATCTTGGGATTTTGTTCATAAGTGAGGGAAGGATGGAACATTAGACTGACAGGCGGATTGGTGCAGCGGCAGCAGTTATGCGGTCGATGTACCGATCTGTTGTGGTAAAGGAGCTGAGCCGAAAGGCAAAGTTCTCGATTTACCAGTCAATCTACATTCCTACTCTCACCTATGGTCAATAGCTTAGAGTCATGACAGAAAGGACAAGATCTCAAATTGGCATGGTGCACCCTTATAGATAGGGTGAGGAGCTCACCCAGTAGGAGCTCAGAGTAGAGCCGCTGCTCCTCCACATCGAGAGAAGTCAGCTGATGTGGCTCGGGCATCTGTTTCGGATGCCTCCTGGATGCCTACCTAAGAGAGGTGTTCAAGGTATGTCTCACTGGGAGGAGGCCTCGGGGAAGACCCAGGACATGCTGGAGGGACCATGTCTCTCGGCTGGCCTGGGAATGCCTCAGGATCCCCCCGAAGGAGCTGGAGTGTCTGGGGAGAGGGAAGTCTGGGGTTCTCTCCTAAGACTGCTGCCCCCCGCAACCCAGCCCCGGAAAATTAGACGAAAATGAAATGAGATGAGATGTTCTGCCTCTTCTACTCAATATTATAGTACATAAAACAGCATGGTAAGCAATTTCCACCAGCAATTAAGTTTAGTGAAACTCTAAAATAGTTTTATAAAATTATTGATAAATAATAATAATAAAAAAATGAATAAATAAATAAATATTGAGACAAAAAAGGACCAATTGTAAAAAAACACAGACACTGATGAATTTCACAGGATCATTAATATGCATGACGCATGCAGGCTGCGTTTGATTGTCCAACATTTTCTGGTAAAATTACAGCTCTAATTACTTTTAAGTTTATTTAGCTTGCTTACTATGTATGTGGGATTCTTATTTAGAAAACGCGACAGGCTTTAAGGAAGAGTAAAAAGTTCTGTGAACGATGCAGTTATGCATGAGGTGCGACCCAAATCTCATATGTATGCACTATTCTATGCCATATTGCAGTGTAAATCGTGTAAGTAGTGCGTTCACACTCATTTATTCATTTTCTTGTCAGCTTAGTCCCTTTATTAATCTGGGGTCGCCACAGCGGAATGAACCGCCAACTTATCAGCACGATTTTACGCAGCAGATGCCCTTCCAGCCGCAACCCATCTCTGGAAAACATCCACACACTCATTCACACTCATACACTACGGACAATTTAGCTTACCCAATTCACCTGTACCGCATGTCTTTGGACTGTGGGGGAAACCGGAGCACCCGGAAACCCACGCGAACGCAGGGAGAACATGCAAACTCCACACAGAAACGCCAACTGACCCAGCCCAGCCGAGGGACCCAGCAACGTTCTTGCTGTGAGGCGACAGCACTACCTACTGTGCCACTGCGTCGCCTAGTGCGTTCACACTGAAAATTAAAAATAATAAGTGCATTTTATTTACCCAGATAATGCACTTATTCAACCGGTAAAAAGAAGTGTGGAATGATGGATACTTCACACACTCAACGGCTGCTGCTTTGCTCATGTAGCGGAAGGGGCAGAGCTATAGGCCGCACATGTTGGATAAATTTGTTTCTTTTGGATTGTGAAAGCAAAATTTTCCTACGAGAGTGATTATACCGCCTCCCGATGGTAAATGCAGTTGTAATTATGTCAAGTATTATTTAGTAGTTTGTTCATTTATTTCACTAATTAGGCAACCGACAAACATAATCTGGGGAACGGTTTGAATTTAGTAAAAAAACCATTAGTGTTCCATTTGGGATGACACTACATACATATACTATGCTGTTGAGTGTGTAAGTACATAGTGAATAAGAGCATAGTACATATTGTGCCATTTGGAAAGCAGCTATGGTCAAATTTTTTCAAAGCGTATCAAAATCCATGACACATACAGACTGCAAAAATAAAATTCAATGCCACCCCGAAAGAGGCATAGGATCTAACTATATATTTTTTGCTATATACATGCACTTTTGTATGATATATGTGCACTTTTGTAATGAGGCAATAGACACATGTGAACAGGTGAATAAAATTGTTTAATACATGTTTATGCATCGTGTCATATCACTCAGCACTTACTGGGATTTTTTCCAGAGTGAAAGGACACAAATAAAACGTTTATTCCTTGCCACTATGGCCACTGGCTTGCTTGGTTTGGGACTTGTGGAGCTGCGCATTGATGGATTTGCTCCTTAGTGTTTGGACTTTCAGCAGTGATAATTAAACCACACTGAACTGAACTGAACTGAACTTCAACTCAGAAAACTGGATTGACAGTTAGGTAAAATAAACTTCAGAGGTAAAAACTCACTTCAGATGAAAATATTGTCCTTCAGCAAGGAATTTATATACTACTATTTTTTGACAACTGAAGTATGATAATTTTTCTTCTGTGTATTTCAAGGTACATCTCGCTGTGCGTGGGTGTATGTGTTTGTGTGTGCGATCATTAATATTCAAGACCCTTCCAAATATAGTCAACCATATCCTATTAGTGCAAATATCTATGGTTGGAAATGGACCTAAGTGAAAAATAAACAATTTCTGGAAATTTAGTTTGCACTTACCTGAGCCACATGCAGATCTGACCACAATTAAATAGATTGCATCAATATATTCTGTGTCATCTTTAAAATATGATTCTATACGAAGGTTACAACTTAATGTGCTCTTTTTTAACAACATCCAATTCCAATGTGATGGTTTAAATATGGTCCCACTTTCAAGTTCCATCTTAATGTGTTGGTTCAAAAAAAAAAAAAAAAAAACTCTGGCAAGTTAATTAATAACTGTCCACAGGCCCATAACAAAAACAAGCTGCTTCCATAAGGAACTATGACATTGGTGGCACTTTTCTTGTCTTAAGTAAAGACCTGTCCATCTTAGGTAAGTGCTCAGCTCTCCCCACTCTCAAATGCTCCATGTTTACCCCTAGACATCAGGGTAATTTTTATCCAGAGGACAAGGAACTGTGTGTCCCACCTATGATTAATTTGGCTCTATTTTTACCACACCTCGTTAGTATAACTGACAGCTCTTCCAATGAATCAATTCACCTGAGCTGACAGAGCACTGAAAATGAAGCTCACCAGTCAACAGACAACACTCACAAACCTTATCCATCAACACTCCCTAAACCACCGCTACCTTCTGGCTGCGCCCCATGCTTCTCTTTCTCTCTGACACCTCTCGGAGACCTACATCTGAGACCTGCCGTCTCTGTCGCTCACCTGACCTTGGTAAAGATAAAGAGATGCTTGCTCTGAATAAGACTTTGATGCTTAAGTAGAAAGACAGGTGGAAAGGCATTTCAGGTACTGGTACAATGTGGTCTTGGAAAAAGTTCCTATCAATTCCTGATCCACCATTGCTGTTCAATGACCCCAGATAAATCAATTATTAAAAAAGGGACACTTGCAGTCACCAAGCAAAAAAAAAAAAAAAAAAAAAAAAAGCAAATTCCCTCAATGTTTCAAGAGGTTAAAGTTGTATGCATTGAAGGGATAGTTCACCCAAACCGAAAATTGTCATCATTAACTCAACATTTAATTGTTCAAAACCTGTTTGACTTTCCTTCTTCTGTTAAACACAAGATATTATAAAGAAAGCAGGAAACCTGTCACCATTGACATCCATATATTCCCTACCATGACAGTCAGTGATTACAGGTTTTTAGCTTTCTTTAAAAAATCTTCTGTAATGTTCAATAGGATAAAGAAACTTATAAAGGTTTGCAACCACTTGAAAGTGGGTGTTTTTGGGAGAACTATCTCTTTAACCCTCTGGGGTCTGAGGTGATTTAGGGGCCCCTAAGATGTTTTGACATGCCCTGACATTTGTGATTATTTCAGCTACTTATAACATTACAGTATTGGACAACTTGTAATGTTTTTTTGTATTCAGCACAAACTGCTACAATAATATGTAAGAAATGTTGATGTACATGCATTTTTTGGGAAAATGTTTTTTATGCGTGGTTAGTAGATTTTGGAGTAAAAAATTTTTGCTAAAATGAGGTCCAAAAACCACACTGAATGGGCTTGAATAAGACTTTTGAGTCTTGTAGGCTAGAATATTTACTTCACAATTATGTGGAAATTATTCCGTTCTCTCATTCAAAAAAAACCTTACAATGATTTACATTTTGTAAAGTATATTTTGGGTCACCATACTGTATGCGTGGGAGTGACAATGGTCATGAATAATTCACACATGGAGAGACATAAGACACTCCCCCACTGGCTAATGTTCACCCATCAAGGGCAATGTCCAGCTGCAAAAGCTAGCCCAAACTAAATGCTTGTTGTATTATTGGCTGTATTATGACCGTGTAAACACTATGGGTAAACAATGTACATGCACTTATACAGTATGCACAAAAATACATTTGAAATGGTATAAACCGTGTTTGCTAAGCTGCTGTAATAAAAACTGTCTTGTGCATTAATCCTGCATTTAATAATAATTTCTGAATGACTCTGAGACACTGAAGTGTCACAGTGTTTTAGTCCACTTTAAAGACAAATTTTCTAAGATGAATCCAAACTTTTCAATAATCAACAAGATCGACGCACTTTTTTTAGACAGGCAGGATGTCGTTTAGAAAGTATTTGAATGCGTCTTGAGGCCTTTGAAAACCTTTGGATCATGCCTATAGTGAAGGCATCATTTACACTTTAGAAAGCATTTTTTATAGTTTAAAAAGTGAGTAAACCCATTGTTTTTTTTAAAGCGACAAGTTGGCTTTACTTAAAAAGTAAGCCTATTGTAACTTGGAACTGTTAAGCTGACTTAATATTTACAATTATGCACATCATTTGGTTTACATAATTTTAAGGGAACAGATTGACTCACTTCTCTAAAGTCAACTAATTACTTTTAAGTGTATGCAGAGAGGTGAAAGGACATGAGCTCTTCTACTTGTTGAAGGTTTGTTAAAAAATAGGAGATTTCTTAAAGCATGAGAGGTCTTTGCTTAAGTATACGAGACATACAGTAGCTGGGGCTTATGAGAGGCCTGCATTATGTGAAGAGTCCTCACAAAGTGTTTTTGCAAGAGTCATACCGATATACTCTGCACTCAAGCACTCATAAGTACAGTCTTTAGCTATTCAGTCCAGCATGTGGTCATTTTTTTCATGACATCTGATTTATGACTAAAAAAAGTAAATATGCTAGATTTGCATATTTCATGCAGTATGCTTTCACATGCTTTTAGGCTAAAAGAGGCATTTCTAATGTAACTGACACTATAACCACACTATAACAAACACTTTCAAAAACAGCTTACTGTCTATATTAAACTCATAACATAAACAAATGTGTAATCTGTATAATAACTTGACTTGATTTTTCTGATGAATCATCTGTTGACCTGCATCCCAATCATCACAAATACTGCAGAAGACCTACTGGAACCCGCATGGACTCAAGATTCTTAAAGAAATCAGTCAAGCTTGGTGAAGGAAAAATCATGATTTGGGGTTACATTCAGTATGGGGGCATGCGAGAGATCAACATCAACAGCCTGATGTATTAAGACATTTGCGCTGCCCATTATATTACGAACCATAGGAAAGAACAAATTCTTCAGCAGGATAGCGCTGCTTCTAACACTTCAGCCTTCACGTCAAAGTTCATGTAAGCAAAGAAGGTCTAGGTGCTCCAGGATTGGCCAGCCCAGTCACAAGACATGAACATTATTGAGCATGCCTGGGGTAAGGCAAGGCAAGTTTATTTATATAGCACATTTCATACACAAAGCAACTCAAAGTGCTTTACATAAACAAGGATAAAAAAGACAAGTGTAAGAAAGAATAAAAACAGATAATAAAAAAAACAGATAAAAACAGATACAAATTTGTTAAAACAGGTTGTAAAAGAATTAAAAAGAAGAGAAAAACATAATAGTGCGATCTGTCGGATGTAGCACAGTGCTTATTCAGTAAAGGCACAGCTAAACAGATGTGTTTTCAGTCTTGATTTGAATGTGCCTAATGTTGGAGCACATCTGATCATTTCTGGGAGTTGATTCCAGCAGCGAGGGGCGTAGTAGCTGAAAGCCGATTCACCCTGCTTTGACTGAACTCTTGGAATTTCTAGTTTATGTGATCCTAGAGATCTGGGTAAGATGAAGGAAGAGGCATTGAGGATGAATCCAAAGAATCTTAATAAACTCTGGGAGTCCTGCAAGAACGCTTTCTTTGCCAATCCAGATTACTTTATTTATAAGTTATTTGAGTCCCTGCAGAGATGTATGGATGCAGTGGTCCAAGCTCATTAGAGTCATACACTATATTAATTATTTTTCCACTGCACTATGATTTTATATTCTATACTGTACATTATTTCTACAAGACTTTTGTCTAAGTCAGACCTTACTGTCCTAATTAAATAATTAAAAACCAAGGCATGATCATATTTTATTTTGGTAAAGTAAGAGTAATCTAGAGGCCTTAGCCTTTCATATAAGCCACTTCTGATACCAAACGATCAACTAGAAGTCAAGTTATTATTGGTTGTTCCTAAAATTTGGATATGCAACAAGGCTTATGTCAGGTAGTGTATGTATATGTGTATCATACATATCATTGAGTGTCAAATTTTTAACTACTCATTTAAAGTCTAAACTACATTGAAGCATATTCTGTTCCTATTCTGAAGCATCATCTGGCCAAAACCACCTACTGTTTTAGTCAGAAAAATTATCTTCACTGGCTTAACATTTCTCTTTTGTGCTCAACAATCTTGTTTACTTGGTAGTCTCAAACAAAACACTGAAATATCTTTTAAAGATCCAATGTCATAAACTTTCACAACTTTACCAAATCCAACAAATAGCTGTTACTCTGACGCATTTATGATTTCAGCTTAATACCTTCTAAAGAAAATGTTGCTTTCAGAAAACTGATAAAAGCCTGTACACCTCAATTCCTGGAAATTTAGTTTATTCACTGGATCAATGAAGTTGCAAGAATGCATGAAAAGTAATGGTGACAGACTAAGTAAAAAATTGCAGCTGCTGTCCGCCTTTATCAAAGATGGATTCTTGTGCCTTGTCCCAATGACAGCTTAAATGCTTGTAGTGCTTCACCATATCCACACATTGGTCTGGATTGTTGAATCCCACTGTGCATAAGTGTGAGTTCAGTGTAAGACAGCATTCGAGGGCAGAGAAATACCCATTGGCAGGAGTCTCTAATCCTGCTCTTATGCTGAGTTCACACTGAACGCAGAGCACCCCGGAACTTACTCTTGTTTACTCGTGGGATGTTTTTCACCTCAAGCAAATTTTTCACTTGAGTTTATTTGAACTTGCACAAAACTGCATATGAGGTGAATTCTATGTATTCGCGACAAAGATATTGCACATTCCACATACTTCCCCGCCCAGTGGAAATTTGCCTATACAGTATTTGCACATTTGCATTGACTTTGTAAGTAATCTACTCCTCTATGAATTCCTACTCCTACCTCATTTTGCATACGGTGTGAGCCTAGCATTAAAGTAAGCAAAGTCCTGAAGAGTAACTTCAATCCTCATTTAACACACCTGCAGCAGCTTTTGAAGGTCAATGCACAGCTTTTCAAGAAATACACAACACTTAATAGAAGTCATATTAAAAGTAGACCTACAGAAATGTAAAAATGTAGAATTCATGCTTTCCCATGCGTAATTTAAGGGCTGTCAACCAAGTGTGTTCACACCAAGTGGCAACTACCCACTCTCCCTCGGGAAACCAATACGGAAGTAACTAAAACTGCAATTTATCGACTCGCCTTCGGGAGCTGCCTCCAGGAAATCCAGATGACTTCTCACTGCAATGGTAAATTGGCCAATTTTACAACTGATAAAAACATGTTTACAGCCTGGTACAAAAGATGGCTTTGGTAGCTAATATTACCCTTCATTATAACTGTGAGGGGGGTGAATATTTTTATTACTCATCCGTTTTGTTTTTATTAAGTTTTATTAAGTCTGCATAATTAAGGGTGTGGCCACTTGAGTGACAGCTAGGTCTCACTGGTCGCCATCACGTCACCTCAGCTGATTCGGGCTGTTTAGCCGCTGAACTGCATATACATCGTATTTTTGTTTTGTTCTGCTTTACACAGTTAGTTGCCTTTTGGAATTATTTGCACTATTGTGCTCAAAAACCGTTCAAGTTGCCTCTATTTCCCAGGTGAGTGCAATTATTATACTTATATATTACTTATACCATCTCTATAAATTTATTTGTTTTACTTAAGATAATTTATCATTTATAATTTTCATTAGACCTGTAATGCGCTCCAGAATCTGAAAGATTGATTAGCTGTAGGCTATAACACGGTCATCTAAAATGTTGTCATACAGTTTTATGCCTGGATTTCATCAATAGCCTTGCATTTACTACCACAGACTATATTTGAAGTGTTTGAAAGTAATTTGTGCTTTCCTCCTGTAGAAAAACGTCATAAGAACAATGCTTAGTGGCTCAATGTATTATTACAGTGTTTTTAAAAGTCTAAACACTATGGATATAGTGTACAACCAAGCCCATGTGGTCAGAACACAAACAAGTTGCAGGTAATGAAGTATATTAAGCATTTCAAGCATTTTAAGCAAAGAGCACTTCGGTCACGCTCCGCCTCTTTGCCTCTGTTTGGTATACCGCGGTAGGTGGGATGACACGCAAACAAAATGGTGACAGTTGGCCACGCCTACGTGTAGCTTCTTTTGCATTATTCAGAAACCTATGGCTGACGTCACGGATAAGACGTCCATATCTTTTACAGTCTATGGTTCACACACTAATCAGAAATGACTGTGATTGGCTTTAACAATCACATGATTGTTAATGTTCACCCAGCATTGACAGATACACAGACAATGAAGCATTTAATGTCGTGTCTATCAGCTGATCCATTAGCGTATCTGCGTTCATTTCCTTCCTAACAATGAAAAAAGGGTATTGGGTTGTACCTTGTTTAAGTAGTTAGGATGTTTTAACTACTATTTACATCTTGCATCCCTTGCCAGAGTATGCTACGACATTGAGCACACTTGATAAATGATGTTAATACGCTATTATCAGTTATGATCTATTACAGAAGTGATATGGAAAAGTCTGCATCTGCATCATGATCTAATGTAATGTGTATTTATATAGCGCATTTATCGTGTATGGCCATACACTCAAAGTGCTTCACAATCATGAGGGGGTCTTTCCACACCATTACCAGTGTGCAGTATCCACTTGGATGATGTGACGGCAGCCACAGGACAATGGCACTCAGTGAGCTCACCACACACCAGCTATAGGTGGAGTGGAGATACAGTGATAGAACCAACTCTGTAGACGGGGTTGATTGGGAGGCCATGATGGTTAAGGGAATTTGAAGGGAATTTGGCCAGGACACTGAGATTACACCCCAACTCTTTACGAGAAGTGCCATGGGATTTTTAATGATCACAGAGAATCAGGATCTCAGTTTAACGTCTTATCCGAAAGACGGCGTTCACTGGCAGTATAGTGTCCCCTTCACTTTACTGCGGCATTAGGACTCACACAGCCTGCAGGTTGACTGCCCCATGCTAGCCTCAATAACACCACTTCCAACAACAACCTAGTTTTTCCCATGTGGTCCCTCATCCAGGTATTTACCAGGTTCAAAGAAAAAACATTATTTTGACACCACTATTTATTTAAAACCTGTAGAACTGTTAAACAGGCTGGATCTAATTTCTCCAGGACATTAGCTCTGAAAGTAGGAATGAACACTCATGTCCAATGCACTCAACTAACAATCCATTGCATGTACACATTTTGTGCGTAGCCAAAGTGTTGTGCGAGTCACTTACAAGGACGGGTCATGAACAAGATCTTTGAGGTTGATTCCACTGCGGTCCTCTGCGAGGTTTCTGAAGCAGCTGTCACTCACTGCAGACAGGAGAGAGATGGAGAAAGAATGTGAGGTATGGAAAAAGAGAAAAAAAATAGAAAAAAGGCACATCACTGCATGGAAATAACAGAATGCCCCTTCGCATACCACAAACGTCTGATTCCTTAAGCATCATGTAAGTCCTGAGGTTTAAGAGAATATGAGTTCTGTCCAAACACATTACTCAACAAAAGCATGCAGCTACAAGCATGGAGAATCATACTCTTCATGTAGTCTATGTTACGGAGGCCACAATGTTACGCACCAGAGAACATTGACATTACTGTCATCTTCTGTGTGGTGTCAACTTCCTCTGGGATTTTACAACCTGTATGATGGCGAGCAGAATCAGCAGCACTGAAAAGCATCAGCTCAGCACACATCCTCAAGCACCAGCACAAAGCTACGAGTAGTTACAATTACAACAGTAGTTAAAGGGGATGTAACACTGAAAACAAGATTTTCCTTGCTCTTTTCATGCTTTTTTTTCAACCCTGTACACATAGTCAACATCTACCACCTACTGAAACTATGCTGCCAAAATTTGTCATTCAAAAATCGTCATGGTATTGATGCCAAACCCATAAGCTTATTAGCATATGACCAATAATGTTTACATATCAATGCGTTTGATGCTTTGATGAGCGCTGGGAACTTTATTTTGCCAATTATTTCAAAAATATTTTGCATATATAAATCTTAAAGAAACAGTTTGCCCTAAAATAAACCCCTCAAACTCTTAAAAAAATAAAAAAAAATTTATTTGTTCCACAGAAAGAGTTTGGATCCAAAGGTGATTAAATAAAAAATGTACCCCTTCAAAGTAAATATAATTTTTTGTGCTTCGAAGCATAATCAACATTGAATATAAACATTTTTGAAAGACAAGTTCTCTAATGTGGCGTTCACACCAGATTTGGCTTGCAAGAACAAATCCTGCTATTCGCATGTAAATAGATGCATAAACATTTTGAGTTTACTCGCTTCAATGGCACATCAAATTTGCTTCATTCACGTATCAAATTCACTTCACAATACAGTAGATGCGGATTCACATCATGGGCGGGGCATCTGTCTGCTCGGTGACTCTAGTTTTATTGTTAAATGGCTAACACAGATTTTATTGAGAGAGTAGCTGTGCTTTATGTGCTTTAGGAAGGTTGAAAAACTGTAGATCCGTTCGGCGCAGTGTCTGAGTCCAATTGACCCTTTCAGAGTTCAACTCCTCCAGAAACGATACCATTTGAGTGAATAGCACTGCAGGATGTCTTTTCAAGTCTTTGCATTAACTTAACAAGTAAATCTTGACACTTTATCCGCATCTGGTGTGAACGCACCATAATAAAGGCAGAAATCTCTGTGTCTGTCTCTATTTGGATTATTATGAAATCGACTTCATGCGTGGAGGGGTTTGTTGCTGCAGACCCAAGGAAATGCAGTGTCGCATTTTAGTGCAATATGGACACGCGACATTTAAAATGAACAAACATTTAATAAGCTGCAGAACACTGCAGGCAAAAGGGGACCATGGCTTATATCCTCCAAGAACTAATTGTACATAACACAGGTCTGTCAATACTTTAAAGCAGCCAAACATTTAGCAAACCATTCACTCCTAGTCCCAAACCAGAAATAAGCAGCAAAGTAATTAATATGCGTACTCTATAAAGGACAGGCCATTTAAATAAATAAATAAATATATAAAAAAAATATTAAGTTCAAATTGCATTAAATAAAAGCACGGTAACAAGGGCTGAACAATAAATTGTTATACAATCGCATTTGTGATTTAGCTAAAGAGAGAAAAGTATGGAACCACAAAAAATGTCCCCCAAAAAATGCTTCCATTAATTCAATGGGATTATTCAGGGGCACCGCTGGGGGGGAAAGTCAGGACGATTCTGAGGGCGTACTCACACTAGGTACAGTACAGTTGCCTTGAACCGAGCCGAAGCACAATTGTCCCCCCTCTCCTCGTCCCCGATGGCCTGCACTCACACTACACTTTGCCTTCCGAACCGGAGCATGCATACGTCATCGATGATCTGACTGTTCAGCTTAACAGAAAGAGAAGCAATCTCACTCAGCACAGTGGGGATTGCTTTAGTTATATCGTTTTGTATTATTTTTAGTCGTTTGGGATGTAGTGAGACGCAGTCAAATCTTTTGCTGAACAGATCCACCACTTTCTCATAAATTATCATAAAAGTTCTTGTGCTGCACATATAAGGAGGTTTGCTGAAGGTGCAGTGAGGGGTTTGCGTCTTTAATAAACTATGACAGTTCGCATGTCAATGATTTATAAATCCATATGAAACATTCTCTTAAAAGTGACGTTGCGTCTTCAGTTTCTGGCTCAGGTGTACTTTGCACTCACATTACCAGCGTACCGCAACAAAGCCCAACCAAACCGCGCTCTGGCACACCTCTTCCAACCGGGCCAGGGCTGGCCATGTGAACCACACCTGAGCCCGATTCAGAGCATTCACATTTGTCAAACAAACCAGGTAACGCGCCTGACCACGGTTTAAATAGCATAGTTTGAGTACACCATACAAGCCCAGGCCGTTTCGGGGCCCTCAGAGATACTATAAGGGCCACACCAGAATGATGAGCTTTGAGAGGAACGAATCACAGCCACTACCCAAAATGTCCCAGGCAGGATATGATGCATAATGTTTTTTTCATAATCGTTAAAGGCTGAAATCGAATTTCGATTAATTGCACATGCTTACATTCAACATTACATGAGCAAAAAAACATGAACGAAGAATATTCAAAACGTGATCAACAAAGATCAACACAGTAAGATGGGCTTGGATAGTAGAGGTCGCAAGGAGCACCTTGCAGTGAATACTAATCCAACATGGCCTACTTCCTCTTAAAACAGGAAGCCAGGAGGGACGAGAGGGGAAATTCAAAATTGTAGCCCAAAATGAACATCAAAATAAAAGTCATGATGAGATGAAACTCAAAGCCCCAAACAATAAAATCTAGACTTATTTAGACTTATTTTTTCATCAAATATAGCAACCTCTGAAATGAATTTTTAGGGTGACCAGGCCCTCTTGTATTTCAACAACCAGCCTTATCAATTCCCAATAGTTAAGTAAAATCCAATTCACCAAGCTGCACCAAGAAATGTGCTGGATTACCTAATTAAAAAAGTAAATGCAAGCAAATCCTTTGTAATAGTAACAGAACCTATAATAACATCATCAGCGTTGTGTCGTGGATATAAAAGGGTTCAGTTTAGCTAAAAACAGGTCGAAATCTGTGACGAGGGAAGAGAATGACCTGTGCTGTGTAAATAAATGATAAAGCGCAGCCGTTCACCGTCACATTCCCCCATCACGCACAAGGGCTCGGTGCAACACTTGCTTCATAATTGCAGCATTTTCTCACCCTTCTCTCTTTTCTCCTCATCTCTTGCTCTCTCTGTTCTCTCTGTTCTCTCTCTCTCTCTCTCTCTCTCTCTCTCTCTCTCTCCACCCTGCTAACCCTTGATCTATAAATAGGCTGGTGTTCCCTGCAGGAGGCTGGAGAAGTGAGCTCTCCTCAGAGAAGCGGGCGAAAAACTTCTTGTCACAGGCACGCAAATGCAACGTCTTTGTGTGTGTATGAATGCGGGTGAAGGAAGAAGATTGTTCTGCTGATGCATATCGTACATAAGCAACCGTGAATGTGCATGTGTGTTTATGTGTGAGAGTGATAGACAGAGAGAGAGAGAGAGAGAGAGAGAGAGAGAGAGAGAGAGAGAGAGAGATGCAGCAGTTGGAACATTCATCACAGACGTTAAGGCATCAGAATGTTAATGTCACCACAGCTTTGCCCTGCATAAGACTGAAGGAGAATTGCCTTTTTTTAGACCTGCTAAAGAGTTACACCGCTCTAACAAAATGTTATTAAGCATTGCAGTTCATGTTCAAAGCTAGTGTCACTGTTATATTAAAACCATACAAACAATACAGTAGGACTTTTAAATGATACAGGTTCAAAATCATGATATTTGCAAGGTTTTCCAATGAACTAAAAAAGAAATACTATAAATATTATGTGAAAAAGTATGACTGAAAAGTGTGACTGTTGAACAGTGCTGCAACAGTAACATAAAGAAACAGAAGTCTAATTTGCCACTAAATTCCTTCTAGATTTTGCTATAGCATTTTATAAAACTCAGGAGTAGATTAGATGTTCATAAATGTTACTTTTTACATTTATGTTGTAAAACGCAAACCACACACATTGCTGCCTTCACTATAAAAAAATGCAGATTTCCACACAATTACTTTATGTTGTCCAAACACAAATCTATTAGGGCTGTGCAATATTATCGATACATCTAACTATTGCGATAGTTTCTTTTACGATAGTGTATCGATAGTCCAACCTCAAGTATCGATTCATGTTGTGCCAAATGACGTCCTCCTCCGCTCCTGTAGATGTCGCTAACTCGCGATCAACAAAAGTAGTACGGGATCAGAAGTAAGCAAGAGTGAGCATGGCATAAAATATAAAGGTGCCTCCAGCTTTTAGAGCTGACGTGTGGCTGCACTTTGGTTTTAACGCTATTAGGGTTGGGTCGATAGACGATAGCCTATAGACATCATGATGCAGCATTACCGATCCTCCGCACCACCCCCGTTGTAAACACGCTCGTGAAAAATGCGCACTCAGGCCCCGTTTACACTGATACAGCTTAGTTTTAAAATGGCATTTTAAAACGAAAATAATCCACATCCACACTGGCGTTTCACTAAGCATTTCTGAACAGCCCTCCGTCTGCTGAAAACGCACATCACGTGACCAAACACACACACACACACACACACACTGTCATGCGCTCGTCTGAACTCCGGAGACGTGTATGGACTCTATATTTTATACAGTCATTAGTACGGACAGTTTATCAAGGATGTACGCTGGATCGCGTCTAACTATAAGTTAGTTGTTAAACGTGATATTTAATTAATAGTGTCTCTATCTAACGTCTTTTGATTCTCTCAGGTAACGTGTTACAGCGTCAGTACACTGCTTCAGTCTTTCGCTTTCAAGCTTTTACTAAGTAATTTTAGTGAAAACCTCAGATACTGTTGGTTAGTTCCTGTTGGTTGTGCAGCTTTTTTACCAAGCAGATGTGTGGACGCCATAACGACACGGTTCACTGCCTAGTCATGCCAGATCGAGTCCCGCGGAAAAAAAGTGATTGACAGGTGGTAATTTGTGTGTAACTTATCTTCATTTATTTATTTATTTATTTATTTATTTATTTATTTATTTATTTATT
>CAIGQZ010034880.1:5998932-6017425 GCA_903798205.1 Danio tinwini
GTGTGTGTGTGTGTGTGTGTGTGTGTGTGTGTGATGTTAAAGAGAGAAGAGAGAAAGTCACAATGGAACTTAAATCTGTGAGCTGCATTTCAAAGTACCTTTATACAAAATGTTTCGTATAGAGCCTACAAAAGCTCTGTTTCTAGATAAGCATTTCACAAAGGCAAAAGAAGAGAGCGGGAAAAAAATAGGGGGAAGGGTGCAGAAAAGAATGTGGGGAAAAAAAAGAGAAATTAGGAACATCTAATTAAATCAGCAAGAAATCGTCTTTCCTGCAAAAACACATTCACATTTATACACATTCATACAGCAGTGACAGTCAGAAAGTACTGGGTAGAACTTCATATAGCAGTCTTGACTTCCTGACCGCAATACTCCATTTCAGCACAGCAACTTGAAGGCATTTTGGCACACTTCTCTGCATTGCATTTAGGGCTGCAACAACGAATCAATTAAATAGATTAAAATCGGTTACTAAAAGTTTTGGCAACGAACTTCATAATCGATTCGTCATGTCGCACGACACGGAGACGTTTGATTATTACAAAAAACAAAACAAAAAAAAAACTGTAGTTGAGCGCGTAGCGGAGTGAACGCCCTCTGCCTCTCTCGCGCACTGATGCCAGCAGAATTCGGCACCTCATAGACAGAACGGAGCAAAAAAAATTTGCCGATGTAACGTTAGAGGAAAGATACAATGGCAGGGCAGAGAAATCTGTGCAACCCTCGTCATCCAAGGTGTGGGAGCATTTCACACTAAATAAACAAAGAAAAGTGTGTTTACGGCCAAATATGCAAAAACAAATGATGTTTAACAGAGCAAGGAAATTTTCATAGTATGTCTGATACTATTTTTTTCTTCCAGGAAAAAGTCTTATTTGTTTTATTTCGGCTAGAATAAAAGCAACTTTAAATTTTTTAAAAGCCATTTTAAGGTCAAAATTATTAGCCCCTTTAAGTTATATTTTTTCGATAGTCTACAGAACAAACCATCTTTATACAATAACTTGCCTAATTACCATAACCTGCCTAGTTAACCTAATTAACCTAGTTAAGCCTTTAAATGTCACTTTAAGCTGTATAGAAGTGTCTTGAAAAATGTCTAGTGAAATATTATTTACTGTCATCATGGCAAAGATCAAATAAATCAGTTATTAGAGATGAGTTAATAAAACTATTATGTTTAGAAATGCGTTAAAAAAAATCTCTCCGTTAAACAGAAATTGGGGGAAAAAACAAACAGGGGGGCTAATAATTCAGGGGGGAGGCTAATAATTCCGACTTCAACTGTATATGTAATTTGTTTTCATAATCATTTTAGTTAACAAAAGCTATTAAAAACATTAAGGTTAATAGTTTACACACATACACAAATATACACACTCATAAACGCTGTTTAACTTAACTTAATCTTAAAAGACTGCAGAGTTTAGAAAACAGCTTATACAGCACAAAAATATATCTGTGTGGAAATTATTATATGTGCTTTAACGATATGACAATCCACACTTTTCTGCTTAGCCCATAATAAGCACTTTAATGCAACTCAACTAAGCAATTGCTGTAATTTCATGAAACAACTCTGAAAGTTGCTTAAACTTCAGGCACTTCCTGTACAGAAGCTCATTTGACCACACTGGCCTTTCTGAACCAACGGAATGCCTGAGTGAAAAATGACAGTGTGAAAAATGAGTAAAAAGCCACGGGTTGAAAGTTGTCCTCATCTTCTCTCTTTCCAGAGCAGATTAATAAAACATCACACACAGCAGCTCCACTGCTAACTTACTTGGTCAGCAAAATGTAACCCATCTCTCAGTTCTGAACACATACGCACGCAAACAAAGCCTAGACCACACAAAGCAAGAAAAGAACCATTCTGTGCAGAAGGGAGGATTTTCAGAAATGTAGAAAGTTCACAGATAAGATCAATGTCAACATTCACAGATCTGTTAACATTTCGTCTAAATTTAAAAAATATATAAAGTCTTTTTTTTTAAGAAAATGACAATTGGTCAGTGTGTTGTGATAAAAAAATCAGGTTGTTCCTGCAAACACTGATTCTAAAGGTCCCGTGAAGTGCTTTAAAACATGCTTTTTTGTGACGTGTGTGACAATTTCCGCTGAAACATGAAGACAGGACAAGTTAGATACTTGAAAGCATGTGATTGGTCAGAAGATTTGATAAGAAACTGAAATACGATGTGATGTCAAAGACATCATTGATCCATTAAGGCGAAAGTGAGAACCTGCAAGCTTTGGAGGTTGATATCATCTAAATGCAAGTTTTGTAGCACACTAACTTATAGATTTCCTTAAGACCAACATGCCGATACTATACTAACATCTTAAAAAATGTAACTTATCCAAAGTTTAAATATATTGGTATTAAATTGTCTAAAAAGGAAAATCAATGTCTAAAAAAATTTGGCAGAAAAAAAATGTACTGAAAATTTAATTCATACATACAGTATGCACTCTTTTCTGTGATTTTGCTGTGTTATTGTTTAACACTACTGTAGTAAAACAGTTAAATGGCTTAGATTTTTAAAAATGTTTGTTTTTTCTGAACGCTACCTTAATGTACAAGTTGCTAAAACTCGCTCATTCAGAGATAGAAAACGGCAGACGTGCAACAACTTTAATCATAACGTAAACGCAAAACAAACATTTACAACTGGAGCTCCTTTATGGGACTCGACACTTGTAAACACTCGCCCCGTCAGACTCGCGACTCTCAGCACCACCCACACTCATCACCGCTACCAGGCCGACAAATCACAGACCTTGCACTTGGAGCTGTTGCGACTAAAGGTGTGATGATTAACCGATTTCACTATAAACCGTACTTTAATTTGTCATGGCTAATTAATCATAAAGACTCTCAACACTCAACACAGCATTTCTGCAAAAAAACAAATCTGCTGCAACTAGACAAAGTTATGCCAGCTATGCAACTGATGCCTCTTTCACACCGCATGTAAAGAACCGTTCACATATCATGTCTTTTGTGCACGCAAGTTAATTATTTCCAATGGAGGTGAATGGCTTAGGAGCGCATATTGGGATCTATGCGCATGTGGTGCACGAGTGGTACAAGACGCTTTTCTGCCGTACCTACAGAAGTTGAAAACATCGAAACTTTTCAGAATGCCGCTAGCGTACCATGAGTAGGGTTGGGTACAACACCCGGTGCCATTATGGACCGGACCGAATCAGCAAATGAATTTCCGTGCCTAATTTCGATGCCACTGGTGCTGCAACAAGGACATAAGGAGCATCAAGGGGTATGTCAAAGGCACACATGGGTGCTTGTTGTGTCACACCATCTCTTAACATTTAATTCTAAACAACTTTGAGGGATACGGACACCATCTGCGGTGTTAAACATTTGTTCTTGTTGCTTAGAAAACGCACGCAAGTAGACAACGCGAATAGTAAAGCGAATCTGGTAAGCTACTCCCTTCAGAGTCATTAACACGCATGTTCGTGTTCATCAAATTTGCTTAAACTAAGCATTCTTAAGTATGGCTATATTTTACAAGCAAGTCTTCTGACACAGCAACGTGAAGCAGATGCTTTACAAAAGTTGCTCGTAAGTGAGGAAACACGTCAAACTTAATGAAGCATTTGAGGGCTCATAGAATCAACTTAAAGGCAAAGCAATGCAAATGTCTTTGACAGCTTGCGACATCATCTGGCACTTTCACCGAGTACGTTTACATAGACACCAATACTCCGATTTTTGATTACCATAATAGACCATAGCCACCTGCGTCACAAAATGCAGAGGTTTTTTCTTTCCATTTGGCGTGCGGTATCAAATTCCATTAAAACAACACTCTTCTACCAGTCCTTACATCATGTTCTCATTTAATACCTCAATACAGAACAATTTGTTGCTGAATAAAAGATAAAGCGCCAAACTGCAGTTAAAGTCGAAAGATTAAAAATGAAACGCTGAAATTACATGAAACTCTGGAAGAAACGTGGATAGGCTGGTGACGCAATGATGTTAATCAGTCTATGTGCTATAACATGTAAAACGGGATCGTGAAAGGAACATTCAAAAAGCAACTCATGTAAACACCTTCAGTGTTTCCGCTAGGATTTTTTCCAGCTGTGGCGGCAGGCCTTTTAGAGAGATCTACCTACTACCTATGACATTATTTCAATGTATTACAAATCGAGATCGCATTTATGTAATACGAGCTTGCAAATCTCTTTGCTTGCGCGCCGATTTTCTCTGCTCGTGCACAAAACGCTGATCAGGTGCAGATATTCGTGTGCACACTCAAATAAACACTGCTGTGCAATTTAGCGTGTTTATGTAGTGAGTAAGTCTCCAACATTTATTAGATTGGCTAGGAATATTTATGAATGTCTCCAAAAGACCTACAGAGCGGCATGCGTCCTGAAGTAAAGTGAAACGGCTATAAACTCCAGCAAGATAAAGTCTTTGTTTGTTGTATGCAGAACCATAGACCTTAATCTATAATTAAAATTATGATTGTGGAAACTGTGTTCATCCTAACTTAAAGCTATACATTGTGTTTGCTGGCCTCACGCATCACGCACCTGTCAGTCAGTCAGTCAGCATGTCACCTTAAAGCGTTAAACAAATAACGCACATCGCTACGGGTACAGAAAAGTTTGCGCTGTTCTAATTTACTTACCTTTTAATACGTTTTGGCGGGATTATTACCCGCTATTTAAAAAAAAAAAAACGACTGAATGTTTTGATTAACAAGCTGTAATGTAGCGGTGGTGGGATGAATTTTGGTGTGGCGCCCCGCCATGGAAAAATTAATGTAGCGGAAACCTTGACCTTAATGATATTACTGTCTTATTCAGATTAAAGCAAATCATTATATTACTGATGTCCATGTAAATGTAATGCCCAGTCCACAACCCTAGAAAAAAGGTATTCCCTGATTTTGATGACAGCCTTTCCACAGGTTAGTAGTAAGCTAATGTATTGTTAATTGCATAATGCAAATCTTGCATTCATGCTAACAAATAAATGATCAAAAGAAATATATTAATGCAATTCAATGTAAATATATAAAATATGAATTGATGTATGCTTTAAACCAATTATATTGTTCAATTAAAATGATTAAAGAAATTTGTCAAATAAAAGATTTTTCCAGAGTCATCCACCATAATTTTGTGGCTCAAAAGTATCGGTTCAGGCACCATTTAGGCAAAGGTAACCTTTTAAAAGTATCGATTTAGCACTGAAATAACCCCAAACAATACTTAACCCATGAGTCACGTGACAAGAACAGACCGATCAGCTTCATACTTTGTATGGAATATACACATGGTGTATATACTCTGGTCCAAAAAGAAAAAAAAGAAAATGAATGGTGAATGGTGTTCGGGGGTGAGGTGTCTGAATAACACTGTTGAGAACCAGGTAAGTAGCTGTTCTATGGAGCAGCAGCTGTGATCGGATACTATACCAAAGTTGGCAACCCGAGGGTGTTACAGACTGTACCAAAAAGCTGAGGAACCGAGGTTGTCTGTTGTCTGCTGTGCTCAGCATAAATTACGGGAGTTTTCCGGAAGAAATAACAAAACAATAGGGTGGCGGAAAATGACTCCCGCGAAAAAAGGTAGTGGTGGCAGGTATGTTGACTACATTTGTTCTGTTTAAAAGGAAATACTTAGATACTGTATGTAGCTTAGATGTACATTAGACAAGTACTATTTTTTTATTTATTAATTATTTTGTCATTTATTTTCAGGGTAAAATTATTATTTATGTTTAAATGTCAAATGTCAAAAACTTTTTCACTTTTAAGTCCAAAGAAAAATGGACTATTGTTTGTTTTTATTATTATTTTGTGCTGTACTATTATGTATTATTGTCATACTATTGTGTTATAATTGTATTATTATTGTAGTATTAATTAGCTACTGAGTAGCAATAAATAACACTTTAAAATATAAGGAGTTTTCATGTGATTTTCTATTGGTACTATTAGCGTTTTGAATTAATGAATGCATAATAATCGTGAAAACCGTAAAACCACGATTATTCCTCAGACTATAATTGTACAACCAAAATCTATAATTGTTGCATTCCTAGTTGCGAACTGTAGTAACATTTTTGAGAGGTGCGCGTCAGCATCGGCGAGGGCTATGAGATCGCACGAAGGCTGGGCCGGACCATACGTGTGTGCTTGATGCAGAAGCATAAATCAGCCTTTATGTGAAACCATATTATAAATTCAGTCTATATGTGCTACCAAAATGACACACAGCAAACGTAATACACTCTTGTAGTAGGCCAAAATTTTCAGATATGTTTAAGTAGTTTTGTTGTCAGTTTACACAAAAACTTTCTAAAAATCTTTCCAGAAAACATTTTTTTTTTGGGTGGAAGTTCTGTAAACTTTTATGTATACGTGCCCTTAATAGCATTTTTAATCTAAATATCTCTCTGAGATAGGACTGTCCACCAATATCAATATTTCATCATCACGCAAAACTCGTTTAAGAAGCCGCCACACACAAAACAGAGGAATATCAGCACTCCACATGCCTCCATCCTGCCACCCCTGTCATCACTCACCTTCATATTCACCACTTCTAAAAAAAGATGAAGAAAACCCATACTGTAGATTACAGTAGGCCCGAAAACCAACACAGGGAGAGCGAGACGGAATGACAAGTAGAGATGGAGAGAGACAGATGGTCAGTCAGGAAGAACAATGGGGGAATGATGAAGGGATCTGAAGATGGAAGAAGAGAATGGGGGAGGTGTAGAAGTGGATGAGAAGAAAAAGCGGACGGAGAGAAGACTGGATAAATGATGAAAAGGATGAAGCTCACATCCTGAGAGAAAGAGAGAAGGAATCCTCGGGATGGAATGAGAGATTTAGATTTACAGAGGAATGACACAAACCCTTAGAGCCAAAACACACACACACACACACATAGCTATTCCCCTTTGTGAATGCTGGTAATTATCTTAAAGCCCACTGCTGATGACCCCTGTGCTTTCATTAGCACTTTTGCCTCATTTCTGCACATACAAGCACACACATACATACACACAGGACTAACCTGCAAGACATTCATTAAGAGCAAAGCTGTCAGTGTTACACATACATGAAAACAATTTGTGGAAGTTCCTCTTAAAGGGGTAAGGTGGGTTTAATATGAGCTACGCTCTATGAACAGCAATTTGTTCTTAATTACGACAAGAAAAAAAGGTCCATAACTTCCCAATGTTTGTGAAAACAATAAAAGACATGATTATATGACTCATAACTGTGTAGCAAGAGCATTTCTGTCACTTTATGTTTCTTAGATTTTTTTAAATAAATAGTTCTGGTGACCAAATACTGCTGAAACTCACAGAAACAAACAGTGACTACGTCTACATGGACATCAGTAATCAAATTATTTGCCTTAATCTGAATAAGACAATAATATGATTAAGAAGTTTACATGAGTTGCTTTTTGAATGTTCTTTTTATGATCCAGTTTTACATGTGATAGCACATCATTCGATTACGTCTTTGCATCACCACGCTATTTCCTTCGGAGTTTCATGTAATTTCAGGCCTTTCATTTTTTATTTTGGTTTTTTCACTCCGCATTTTGTGATGCAGGTGTCTGTGGTCCTTTTCTAACTCGGTAGGTGCAGAAAATAGTGTCACACAGCCGTGTGTGTATGGAATATCCTGTCACAAAATCCGGCAAAAATCCTACATGACGGTAATAGTTTGAGTAAGGTGTTTACATGTCTAAAATCAGCATACTCCACATGTCCTAATCTAATTTCTGTTTAGTTCAATTATGATCTTAATTGGATTCAATTAATCAGAAATCACTGTTTACATGGTAGACTCTTAATCAGAGTATTGTCTTATTCATATCAAAATAAGATTATTGCTGTCCATGTAAACATACACAAAGACTGAACATAATCATTAAAAAAAGTTGAAGGATCCATAAATTGAAGTTGCTAAGACTCATTTCAGCAAGTTGATGTACTTTCAATTAAAACCAAATATTGAGTATGAACGGATTTCTTTTTTGTGCATCATTCACTCATAGCAAACTAATGGTAAGAGGGGCGTGCTTATGAATATTGTGGTTGAAGTCAAAAAGACTTCAACAGAGAATAAGCCACTCCAAACGCAGAAGAAAAATGGTCAGACTTTTAATTGAAGATTATTAAAACAACTTTTTTTTCCCAGTAGACTTGCATGTAACTTGCATGAATTAATTTTCCACCTAAGGAATAAAGATTGCAAAATAAACAGTCAATTTTTATTTCACCAGGATTTTATGAGGAAAGTTTACTTAATAATATAAACCTGCTACCATGCACACTGAAAAATATTATAACACAATTAATCAACAATGAAATTTGAAAACCAGAAAAGCTGAAATGGTATTTTGTAAAAATACTGCACAATATATCGTTTCAGCATTGATATCACAATGTGTGCATCCGCATAGATATGCAATGTTTAGCTGACTTTGCGGTGTAATGTTTTACATTTGCATATACAAAACCATAAAGCATGCAGTGTTTATTTCACTTTAATCTTTGCTTTGTTGCATTTAATTATGCTTGTAGTTTGTTTACTACATTTTATGCATGCTTCACTGCCCTACAGAATCATCCCAATCAATAAGAATGAATACTATTGGTAACACTTTGGACCAATTCTCACTAATGATTAATTGCTTACATGCATGTTATTGAGATATTGGCTGCTTATTAGTACTTTTATTAGTACAAATTCTGTATAATCTTATTCTACATCCCTAATCCTACACAATACCTAAACTACCTTAAACATTATTAATAAGAAGCAGATTGGGAGTTTATTGAAGCAAATTTCATAATGGTTTGCTAAAAGCGAGAACTGAACCTTGAAATAGTGTCAACAAAAAGTCTTTCCAAATAGTGTTATTCAATCATTTGATGGAGTTTTATAGACGGATAGAGTATAGCGCAGAAAAACTAAAAATCGCAATGTCAGATTTATCTAATATCGTGCAGCCCTACTGTTTTAGAATGTTGAAATTACATTGTTACACAGCATCACACTCATGTTGTATTATTTTCCTTCTTTAGAACATAACAATATTTTGAACCATGTTGGTTCAAAAGGGTAATGATTCGCACTCATCAAGTATTTACTTCATGCTGTTTTTATTTTTACATTCTAACATTCGTTTGTGTTTTCTGAGTCACTCGTAGAATGTAAAAATAAAAACAGCATGAAGTAAATACTTGATGAGTGCGAATCATTACCTTTTTGAACAATAATATTGACTTGATTACCGCACCGAAAAGTTTTCTTAAAAACCGCGAGCGCGCAGGGCATATTTCATTATTTTACGAACCATGTTGGTTGTTGGTTGCCAAAATGTTTTGTGACTACTGAATTGCATTTTATGCATAAAAAATAAATAAATAAATAAATCAATAAAATAAAAACTTATTTCTGACAAAATCTTAATTCACATTCCACAATACAATTGCAACAATAGCGACAAAGATTTGTAAATATGTGCGTCAACAACAATTTTTATTTATTTTCTATACACTTTTGTAAACGAGATGCCTTTCTGACTAAAAAATATACATCTTAGACAAAATAAAATTGACAAACTAAAACCTCCTGGCCTCTCAAAAATATGCATGAAGCTTTTAACATCACTCTAAACAATTAAGAAAAGAAAAACACACTAAATAAAACTGGTCCTTTCAAATAGAGAAGAATGCGCAAGTCGTGATGTGAATTGTGCAGTTTGATGTTTTCTGTGTACAGTATGTGGATTCATTAATGATGTATATAAAGCAATTGTGTGTCTCTCGACAAGACTTGGGTTAAAACGGTTCAATATATTTGGATTGCTTTAACTATTTATAAACTTTCTGGAGGGACAGAAATCGGTCTTTATTTAACATATCTGTATTTTGAAGATAAATAAAAGACTTGTAGGTTTGGAGGGTGATTAATTGATCAGTACTGTGATGTGTGTGAATGTTTTGAGAAAAGATAAATCTAGATATTTCCTTTGTGGTCTTTCTAGTGCCGATTTGCATGTACTTTTCTTAGTCACCACATAATCTAGGTAATAATTAGTTACTGTATATAAACCTACCCCTGAACCTAACCTCAACCTATTTAGTTACCTTACATAACCAAATATTTCCTTAGTTAAGTAAACAATGAATACAGCATAAACACACAAAGTGCAGAAAAATACTAAATATGGCACATCACTTGTTGAGTTGGATAGCATGTTTTGTTAATAAATGTTTTATCATATTACTAATGCCACCTTTGTTTACAATTACACTACTGCATACAGTATTTGTTGCATTTTACACTGCTATCACTTTATGTAAAAATCACACTTTCATCCTAGCCACCATGAATTACTGCCAGCACATAAACACCTGCAGATACGCAAGGATGTCACACACCAAACGAATGTCAGCCATCATTCAGTGATGTAAAATGATAAACAGCTTGTAGTTTGCTATTAACACCAAAGTATTTGAAGATAAAGCAGTGAGAGTATCATAAACAGTTTGTCTTGAAGCGTTAGTCCGGTATTGAACCAATTAGGTGCGATTCCAAAAAAACCCCCAAAAAAAACACCAGTTCTCAGTACCTATCCCTAGGTTACACACACCAAGCAGATTTCCTCATTCACTTTTGTGCATCTGTGTGTTTTCTGTATCAACGAAAGTGAGCCATCCAAGGAAAAGCTGTGATTAGACATATGCCAATATTCAATAGTTACAAATATCGTGATGGTGAACATGCACAACAATGATATCATGGGCACTTCAAAATACTCTGAATAATTATTTACGGTTTCATTTTTAGAGTGCTTTTTAAGAAAATTCATATTGTATATGCAGTGATCTTTATACTAGTGCCAGATGTTAGGAGAGCTAATGGTTTAGCTCAATAGTAGTGATGTGCGGATCGACACTAAAGTATCGATCCGCACATCACTACTATCGCTTTGTATGTTCTAGAATCGATTATTTTATCAAAATATCGATATTTCAGAAATATGGAGCAAGTATGTGGTTTATTGGAAATAGAAATACAGCGGAAAGTAACCACAATTACCCTAGTTTTTCTGAATAATGCCAACTTTGTCGGAACTACTTGTTCTTCCGCCTGCCAAGTCATGTGCGCAACATGGCACTGTACAACTGCAGATCACGCTAGCTAGCCACTCAGTCTGCTGGCACATGTCGTTCAGTCACTCTCTCATTAGATATGGGTGACCGCAAGCAAAGTTTTGTGTGTAGATTCTTCACTTCCATAAACAATGCGGTTTGTGACACGTGTAACAAAACAGAGAGGTACTGTGGTAATACCACAAACCTAATCAAACATCTACATATAAAATCACAAGACAGAATATGACAATATCATGACTAGGCGGTCAGAAGAGGAGGAAAGGACAGGCACAGGTGCTGCTAGGGAAAGACAGACATCGCTTTCAGAGTCCTTAGGTGCAGCAGGCAGGCACTATCCAGGTACAGAGGGAGAAAAAGTGGTGATGTGGCTGTATTTTTTGGGCTTCGGTATTTGTAACAATGATAAAACAACGGAAAAAGGTTCTAAATCTTCAAGACGACCGGATTAACACGTCACTAAACCAAAAAGTGTGGATGTTTATTGTTTTATGTTAAGATGTTCAGGCAGGCACTTTAAGACATGCTCAGATGCTGTCAATAAATATGTAAGTTGGCTCCTTTTTCGTATGATAATTCTTCATCAATAAACAAGAATAACCCCTAATATGTCTTGCATTCAGTATGAAGTGACACTTTTTAGTACATTACTTGTTACTTTAATTTCCCAAACAGTAATATTTGGGCAACGTATCGGTATCGGATCGGTATCGCCAACACTCGCTTTCATTTTACTTGGTATCGGATCAGATAGGAAACCAGTGGTATCGCACATACTCAACAGTCAAACAGTAACGCCCCATTCACACGGGGCTTTGAAAGGGTGACGTCAGGCGTTGCCAAACTGCATTGTGGATCCGTCAGCCAATCAGATCACTGTATGCAAATACACCAGCTCAGACAGTGACCTATTGCTGACTAATTTCATTGGCTGACGCTGCTATGACTATCACGTCAGCCCCAGCTTCAGACATGCCCTCTTGTCAAGCTTTGATGCTGAAGCCCCGTGTGAATAAAGCGTAAGCGTAATGAAGCGACTTTACAGTAGGTGTCTCAAACTCAAATTGGCGGGGGGCCATATCAGTGACTGACAATTAATAGGAGGGCCGTTTTACATTGAAGCACAACAAAAAAGTGGACATTCTAACCCAGAGCATATGCAGTCAAAGCTCCTTCTTTTTGTTTCTTGTTGTATATATTGAACTGTTAGTTTAAATTGCTATGAAAATACTACAATTTAATAATAGGCATACTAATTATTATATGTTGCTTAGCCAAAAGATTACCAGATAGCATAAAACAGCAGAAATCAGATTGGGTAACTTAAGGCACACTATACACTATGTACTTATGCACTTACACACTCAACAGCATAGTATATGTATGTAGTGTGACCCCAAATGGAACATGTTATTTTTTACTAAGCGGACATTCAAACCGTTTCCCTGATGACGTTTGACAGTTGCCATATCAGTGAAATAAATGACCAAACTACCAAATAATACCTGCCATGAGTATAACCACATTCACCATCGGGAGGCGCTATAATCACTCCTGTAGGAGAATTTTGCTTTCAGCATCTAAAATAAAAAAAGTAATCCAACATGTGTGTCCGATAGCTCCGCCCCTTCCGCTACGTGAGCAAAGCTGCGGTAGTTAATGTGTGAAGTGTCCATCATTACACACTTCATTTTACCGTTTATTTAACAAATTTGCGCATCCACAATAGTTACATTACACTCATGTCACATAAAACTGTAGCATTTGTAACATTATTAAGATACATTTTGAGTAGTTTATACAATGAAGTAGTCTATTTAGATTATTTTTAAAATTGAATTATTATTCACATTTTATGTGTGCTAAAGGAGTCAACAGGTTATTTATAATAATCCAGAATTATGTATGTATTACATAATTACGTATGACAGAAATTTGTTCATCTGACTTGCTAAACATTTCAAAATATAATTCTTACAATACCTGAGAGCTTATAAAACCGAACACAAATAAAAAAATAAATAAAAAACTTATATATATAATATATAGTATAATCTCAGAGTCCAAAAAACTATTCATACTCTATAGTTAAATATTTTTAGACTCCCCAAAAAACAGGAAAGCATAAACTTTTATCTTTGCTCTACTGTATTTATCTACGTGTGTAACTTGCTTATTCAGTTTTATGCATGGTTTTCTCCAGTGCAGAATCATTCCATTCAATCATTCATTTTCCTTCTGCTTAATCTCTATTTCTGAGGTTGCCACAGCAGAATGAACCACCAACTATTCTGGCATATGTTTTACACAGCGGACGCCCTTCCAGCCACAACCCAGTACTGGGAAACTCATCCCATTCAATCTAACTTAATGAACACATTCCAAATAGAGCTATTCAATCTATCTGGTGAAATTGTCGTTATATAGTATAGTATATAGCAGAAAATCTAAATAATTACAATGGTTTTTTTTCTAATAATGTGTAGCCCTAATACATATAAAGGCTTCTTGATATTGAAAAAATCTGATATTGCGATATTGAATTTTTCTGCGATAAATATTGTAATATGAATTTCACAAGACAGTTTGAAAATACATTGATAAAAGTTTCAGCGATTAATCGCAACAAGAAAATCTGATACCATCATAAGCCTAGCTGTGAGCCACAGGTACAGTAAACCAAAGTAAAATCAAAGTGACCATTCTATAATCAAAAAAAGAACAAAAAAAAATCTAGTAAATCAGTCAGACAGAGATTTAATTTCACTCATTCAAATTAATGTACAACCATGGCACTCATTTTAAAGATGGCCATTTTAAAGATCTCATTATGCCATCATGCTATATTATCACCTAGTTGTGGTGTATTCTTACTGTTTATCAAAGTATATGTTTGTTCCAACTAACAGACACTTTAGACCAGATACACTTATTTCATTACTTGCAAAAGAGTGAAATCGATAGAACAGAATATTACAATTATCCCCTAATCATCTTTCAGCGTAACGCAAAATCACCACACTGAATCCAAACGTCAATGTTTTAATAAGTATTATAAAGAATTGTTTTTAATTAAAAACTAATTGCTTCAACCATTTGCTACAATCCACAACTAATTTGTTTGCTTCTTCTTCTTTTTTTAATCAAGACTTAAATAGTTATTTGAGATGGTTGGGAGGTACTGTAGTATGCTGTCAATTTAATATTCAAGAGCCTGGATTAATTTCACCTTTCACAGTATCAAAGAGAAACAAAAGTCTGATATGAATTCTGATATTAAGTCTGACACGCAATCTTTAAAGTGTATAATAGCAGGTTTCATAACTCTTTAATACTTTCAGCATTTCAGTATATTAAGAGGCTGCAATTTACTGCAATATGAAGTTTATGATGATATTGTGGGATGCCTGAATATTCCCACCTCTATCATCATTAATAATATTGGATTGGTGGTGGTAGCAAAAATGGTTGCAGGTTTAGTCCTACTGTATATAAGTCTCATTATTAGGGCTGCACAATGCATCGTCTCAGCATCGATATCGCAATGTGTGTATCTGCAATAGTGATGCTGCATGATGCGTAATGTCATGTTGGGGTTAATAAAACCTGACCTAATCTGATAGTATAAAAAACTTTCATTTGAATGTATTTTTGAGCCCTGTGACTGTAAGATTTCAAGCAAGTTTATACAAATCAGGCTATACCCCCGTATACATTTCTGGAGAGTGTAAATTATGTAGCCGGAGCCACGTATGGCTGCATTTCATGATCTTCGAAATGAACGCTACAGGGCGTTATGACGCTGTTGACAGCTTCTGTTTTTGCGCTACCAGCTAACCACTTACCACCATGTGAATTTTTTCGTTGTTACCAGTTTGCCCAGCTCCTAGGAAAGGTCGGTCAGTTAGTCAGACAGTGAGTGAGTCAGTCAGTCGAGAGCGGCCTGTGGTGCATTTGCGTGAGAACAGCAGGCATAAATGGCAATCGCAAGAGAAATTTGAGATCTGCAAAAGCGTACATAGTAGCCTCTGTTGGATTTGCGAAAAACAAAAACTGCAAAAAAAGTACCTCCTGTGACGTATTTTGCGCTCTCCAGAGATGTATATAGGGCTGCGTATCAATAATGAGCCTGGGTTGAGTTGAAACCATCTGGACACAAGATATTCTAAAGTTTGCCACTTCAACAAAGATTAATTGTTGAATTATTTACATGAATAATTCATTTAATGAAGAACATACAGTGTTAATTTACTGTATAATTTGATTATTGCATTTCTGAACCTCAATGCTGTTAGACTCCACTGAAAACTAAGAAGCACTGTTTGGTTCATTTTTTCTCTTCGTTCTATTCTTTTTATCTGTGCTTTCTTTTATTTGGTATATTTTGGTCTAATTTTGTATATTTTATGCAGATGCACTCCCATAAAATCATAAAAACTTTCCAAATAGAATTACTCTAATAAGGACTCTTGTAAAATTATATTCAAAATCAAAAAATATATACAAAAAAGTAAAAAAAAAAAATATTTGCAGAAAAAAAAACATCTTAATTTCTGTTTTTTCCAATACCGTGTGGTCTCTAAATTATTATATGATTATAATGGCCAAAATAATTTACAATATTGATTGGTTGTGATAATGTATTTACATGAATGAATAAATAATCTTATCAATGAGACTAATTATTTTATTTTCTAGTACTTTGTGATAAAGTATATTATTGCATTATAGATCATTATAAATACAGATTACTCTTGTGAAAATAACCTGAATATGTGTGTGTCACATACTGTTATGTCAAAATATTTCATTCAGCTACATGGCAAAAATTCCATTTTTAATTCCATTTTTGTTTTGGACAAAAACATTTATGTTTTTTTCTTTATTCAACAAGAATGCATTAAACTGTTGTATTAAAGGGATAGTTCACCCAAAAATTAAAGTCTGTATTCATTTTCCCTAAAATTTAATTTACTCACTATTAGTTCCAAGCCTCTATGAGTTTCTTTCTCCAGTTAAACACAAAAGAAGACATTTTGAAGAAAGCTGGTAAACTGTAACCATTAACTTCCATAGTATTTGTTTTTTAACCACTTTGCAGCCACATCTGATCTCTGGTCAAATAGGACGATTGACCCATTCATGAGCCTTGCACTACATTTAGAAGAGATGCTGCTTATTTTCTACTATTAGTTTATATGTTTATATGAAAAACATTAAAAAATAATTTATTTTGTTTCCAAAAGTGCAAATTATTTATTTTCATTTAATTATTTTTTTTATTTATTTTTTTTTTTTAAATATTGTTGGTTTTAGGCAATGTGTTTTATTTTCAGTTGTTCAACGGTGATGTTCAATAAATAATCAAAGATTGTAGATAGTGTGTGTTTTCTTCAATTATTTTAAAATCAAGTAATGCACCCTTCTTTGAGCATATTTACTGTACAAAACCTGTCAGTGAACTATAAGGGCAAAAAATTAACAAATAAAATGATCATACATTAATCGTAATCGAGTAAAAAATGTTAAATCAATCGAGATTTTGATTTTAGGTCAAATCGCCCATCCCTAACTTATATTTTAAAGTGAAAAATCATTTCACAACATTACTCTTTTAGCCTTAAATGGAAACATTGCAGCCCTGGTGAACAGAAAATGCTTTTTAATATGTTTTTAATCGAATTAGATGTAAAACTGTTTGACCATCCCATCACAATAAATCAAAACATAATTTATGTTACATCAAACGGTGGACCGATGTGATTTCCTAGGGGGTCTAACTACGTAGTGCAACAGCAGAAATAAAATTAGTTCATTAAAAGAAAAAAAGAAAGAAAGAAAAAAACACCCTCCTGGTCCTGGGGACAAAACTGAAAGTTACATTGAAAGAGCTTCTATTGCATCATGGTTAGCCATTTGGATAACAGCGCTGGCTAAATGACCTCTTAATAACTATTCTTGTTTCACATAGAAAGGTCATCCTTGCCAACAAATTTGCCATGTCCTTGTCTTTTCGCAAGAACAAATCAAACTCATTTACAATCCATTTACATTCAACCACTGCACACATCCAAATGTAGCACTCACAGAAACATAAAGTCATGTTGTCATCATACTGGGATTTCTCATTTTGATATGATCCTGATGCTCAATATAATTTTTTGATACCACTGGGAAATATAGCGACATAATTAATTAAGATGACAATATTTCCACATGTCTTATTTCTTCAATTGCTAGAGTAACAACCTGAAGAAATGTTAAGTATTTTAACTGCTGGTCCAGTTCAGATTTTCACAGGCCTATGAACAACAAAAATGTAAATGAAAACTGTAAATGAAAACACTTATTTATTGGCTGTCTTTGTCCTATCTCTTTAAAATAGCAAACACTGTACATGTCTCTATATTAGGCTAAAACACTGCTTTATTTATTTTTATATATATTTTTTGTACCTTCATTTTAGTTGTCTTGTATTTCTTTAGTTTTAATTTCCAAAATTTTCCAAAATCCTCATACCATTTAACAAGTTTACACTGATAACAAAGCTTGTTAATTGTTCGATGATTTATGAAGGAATTATAATGCTTTGTTTCAATATTTTATCTTCGTAAGTAGTAGCAGGATATTTACTACTGCTGCTGTACATTTCTGTTCGTTTGCATGCTACTCTTTGGTACTCTTTTGTCGCAAACTGCTGTTACACCTAAAAACATTTTAATAATCCCTTTGTCCTGCAGCGGCGTCATACGCGGCAGTAGTGGTCATTTTGAACTGTCACTTACTGTGTAAGCAAATTATAACCAATAACAGGTTATGTATTTTGTTGTGTCAAGTTGTCATGACAAAGATCGGTTATGTATTGATTATGTCAAGTTGTCATGACAAAGACTGCTTATGTATTTGCTTATGTCAAATGGTTATGTCAAGTTGCTATCACAAAGAATGGTTTGTATATAAAATGTATATATACAAAAACACATGTCATCTCGTGTAAATAACTGTGTAAATCAGGGGTTCTCAACCTTTTTCACTTCGGGGCCCAATTCTTCCTCCAATCAATTTTCAAGGCCAACCTAGCATTTTCTTGAAAATATTCAAATATTCGTATAAAAATTTTCATTTAAACCTTTATTTATCAGCAAATAAAAAACAAATATATATATCAGCATTTTATAAAATATATATATTTTATAAATTATATATAGTTTTATTTACTATAACTATATTAATTGATTGATTGATTGATTGATTGATTGATTGATTGATTGATTGATTGATTGATTGATT
>CAIGQZ010034880.1:6024444-6039854 GCA_903798205.1 Danio tinwini
ACAAACACAAACACAAACACACACACACACACAAACACACACACACACACACACACACACACACACACACACACACACGTATACCATTTAGACCATTTGGTGTATAAACCGGTGTATAGAAGCCCTGCTGAAGTGTAGACTTATTGAAACAATATTTGAGAAAACGGCCTGTGTTGTAACTGAAATCTAAAGACACAAATAAATAATGTCTGACACAAGAAACGCTTAAAATGTGTACTTTGGAATTTTTCAGATTAATTAAACACTTTATCAAAGTCAAATATCCTACTAATTCAAAATACTATTTAAATTACAATTGCTGGTCTTGTGTCTATGTTTAGCAAGTGTATAATTACCACATACACATACGAAACAAAACAGAATAAGAAAAAAAACTGCATAAAGTTTCTTTTAAAAAATGTAAATAACTATACTACCAAAGCAAAATAAACTACACCAATTGACAGTTTTTCAACACTCTATTAACTTAACTTTCTGCCTGCTAAGCAAATATTCCTGTTTTACTGTAAAAGCTTTTCCCTTCTGCGTTGACATACTAGGGGGAAACCTTCCACAGATGACATTAGGTTGAAAACAACTAATAATATTCTCAAAGAGAGGGGGCTTTGGAATCTCTCACTACATACTTCAGGGAAAAAAATAAAGAAAGAAATTTACACAATATTGCTGTATATAATCAAGCAAATTATGCATGGACATATCCTTCAGTAAAAACATCAAAATATGAATAAAACTGTGAAACTTGGTGTATAAAAGCCTTGCTGAAGTGTAGATTTATGGACAAAAATATTTTGGAGAAAATGTGTTGTCATTTAAATGTGACAAAAGAAACATTTAAAAATAAATAAATAAATAAACGTAATCAATAAATAAATAAATAAAAATAATATATATATATATAATATATATAATTTTTTTTATTATTTTTTATTATTTATTTTTTTTTTACATCAGACTAATCAAACATTTTATAAAAAGCCAATCATCCTAAAATGCTTTACTAAAACTGTGACGCATCTGTGACGCAAGTGCATGGCTTGTCAAAATATTCAAAATATACACCGTCTGCAATGAGTTCACATGCTTTGAGTGAAGGTGGAAAGCGAAGCATAGGCTAGACGGTATGGTATAAATGTCCTGCTGGATCATATTTCCCACTGCTCCAAATCCCCAGCAGGACACAGACACAGAGCCAACATGTTCATGAGCCATTACGCATTTATGAATGGAGCGCGTGGTGTGGTAATAGAGGCAGGCCTTGGAGCCAATCCTGCTGGAACACACTGTGACAGGACAAGAGAACTGTCAATCACCAGTTTTTTTTTAATTAAGTCTTAAATAAACATGTAATCAATCAAATATGATATATTATTTTGGTAACATTACATTTTTACTATAGGCTTTCTGTTGTTAAACTAAAGTAAACATTTGATTTGTATTATCATTAATAAAGAATAAATAATGTACAGCATTTACACAATTAACTACTGAGACTGAGCGTAAAGTGCTATTTATTAACATTTCAACAGAGAGAGATAGAAAGAGAAACTTGAGAAATAATCAAACAATAAATGATTTATGAACTATATCAAATGACTTCATATTAGAAATGGGAAATGATGTTAGAGTTAAACTAAATAAGTGGTAATATAGTAAATATAGTAAATAATATAATATATGCAAATAATGTTATATATATGTAATGTAAAATTTGTAATAAAGTAAATAAGTCCAATATCATGCAACTCCAGTAAAAAAATGCTAAAGTGTATGTTCCATGACTTTAATATGATAAGTGAAACATGAAATTAATACAAGTGTCTAGATAAAATGGATCCAGTAAAAAATAAATATAGAAAAACAAAAAAGGGGAAAAATAAACATTTCATTAGTTAACAATTCATAGAGAAATCAATGTGAACAAATAATTATCAATCAATAATAAAGTATTTAGTGCCCTTTGTTATAGTTTGTAATAAAAAAGTAATTCTTACAATTCTAGTTAACACCTTGTTTGTATTTAACTAAATCTTTAACCTCAACAGCACTTAGTATAATACACAATTTGATAAACTATTTTTCTTAGAATTTGGTTTGCAGCTGTGCAATGAATTGACATTGTATTGAAACTGCGATTTGAACATGTGCAATTTCAACATTTTTTGGCACACTCCCGACTGACACTTCGCCCGCAGTATGCTATTTAAACCAATCATAATGCAGCACGCCGAAACAGAGCGTGAGAACCGGAGACTGAGTTTAATGACAAATAGCCTACATAAACAGAGATGAGTTCAGCACAGGAGGACTTGGTGCCCAAAAAAGTCAACATCTATGGTGTGGGATTACTTTGGATACAGGAAACCTACACTGTAAAAAATGGCCTTGATTTCAACGGTTAAAAA
The DNA here is from genome assembly GCA_903798205.1 of Danio tinwini. Lineage (NCBI taxonomy): Eukaryota > Metazoa > Chordata > Actinopteri > Cypriniformes > Danionidae > Danio > Danio tinwini. The sequence goes on from CAIGQZ010034880.1 coordinate 6,026,871, forward strand.
ACTGTAAAAATGCTACAGTAAAAATCCGTAACCTGGTTAACAGTATGTTTCCTTAATATATACTGCGAATAACCGTAAATTGACTTTCCCAGAATTTTCTGCATGGCACATCACTTTTTATGTTTTTTGTTGACATAACTATGGATCTTTTTAGTTGTTTCCCTATCAGTAATGTATATTAGTGAGATATGTTACATATAATGTTGATAAACAATGTTTATTTCATGACTAATTTTATGCGTGTTATCATACTGGTGTTTAGTAGCTCTATGAATGACACTGAGCACCTTCTTTACACTGATACACTTTTCTGATTGTGGGAAAAGTTGTTTGTGATGAGCATTGGTTCGTTATGTATGAACTTTCTCATCACCACCTGCATATGGCTGTGTTATCTTGTCTATCTGTGTAACAAAAGATGTGTAGATGTTGGTAATTCAAAATACAGACATATTACCTCTATAAATTAATAAAATACGGTAGTTTACTGTAAAAATGAGAAATAACTTTTACAGTTTGTACCATATTTTTTACGGTTAAATACTGGCAACCACAGCTGCTGTTTTTTTAACCGTAAATTTTACGGAATTATTTTTAACAGTGTAATGTATCACAGAACCAGGTAATTTGTAAGATCTGTCAGTCACATATCGCGTCTAAAAGTATGTGGAAAGCGCAAGGCGCATCACTTCCTTTAGTATTTTCAATGCTCTTTGCGCTCGTGATCCTTAGTCGTTGCTAGCCGATTAGATTACGATTACGATTCGTTTCACAGGCGATAACAAACTAACAAAACATTGCTACTGCTCTTATTCAAGTTTTATTTATGGAGAAAATTAAAAAAGCACTGGGTGTTTGTGTGTTCTTTGTTCATCTGAGGTAATTAGTCTCCTGAAATGTGCACAAATGATTCCACACAAAGTATGAAGCTGATCAGTCAGTTCTTGTTACATGACTTGTGGTGTGGCTTTCTGAAAAGTTGACATGTTTTCAACCCAGTGCACCTGGAATACGCGAGAACATCCCAGCACATCCCAGGTCTTTGATAAACACCTAATTGTTTTCCTTTGGAAATAGGTTTCAGATTCCTACTGTAAAATGTCTGTGTGTGTTAAAGTCGTGATTAAAATCAAAATTGCAATATTGGTCAAGGAAATTGTGATAGGTTTCTTTTGCCCACATCGCACAGCCCTTATTTGTGATTATATAACTTAATGTTTTGATTCTCAATTAAATGCCGTAAAAAGAAATAATATATAATCTATATTCTAGAGTATATACACACTTACATGCTGATAAAAATAATAGTTTTATTTTTAAAAAGTATGTATGCATACGGGCTGCACGGTGGCGCAGTGGGTAGCACGTTCGCCTCACAGCAAGAATGTCGCTAGTTCAAGCCTCGGCTGGGTCAGTTGGCGTTTCTGTGTGGAGATTGCATGTTCTCCCCGTGTTCACGTGGGTTTCCTCCAGGTAGCTCCGGTTTACCCCACAAGGTATAATAAAAAATTTATCAACTATTTTTGCTTGGATTTGGTTTACAGCTGTGCAATTAATTGAAATTGTATTAAAAACTGCGATTTGAACGTGTAATTTCAACAATTTTTGTCACACTCCCGTCTGACATTTCTCCAGCAGTATGCTATTTGAACCAATCATAATGCAGCACGCCTAAACAGAGCGCGAGAACCAGAGACTGAGCTTATTGACAAATAGCCTACATAACAGGGATGATGAGTTCAGCACAGGAGGACTTGATGCCCAAAAAAGTCAAAATCTATAATGTGGGTGTGGCGAGGGGGTGTGGCCGAGAGCCGTGGGAGCGAAACGAGGCCCGCCACAGATGAGATACACCTGTGGCGCGCACCTGCCTTCAATCCCACGGAAGGAGCTCTGGACTATAAGAGGAGGAACGATGGCAGAGGACAGAGAGAGAGGACCGGGCCCGGACTTATTACTTTTGCTTTCAGTTTGACGGCAGTCTCCGTGAGGAGCTGCCGTCCGTTTGTTTTGTTTTGTTTTGATTTAGACGGTAGTCTCCGTGAGGAGCTGCCGTCCCTTTTATTAATAAATATTTATATAAAGTTCGTCGGTTCTCCGCCTCCTTCTTCCCGGCGGCCAGGTGGCCGTAACTTCATTACAGTGGGATTCCTTTGGATACAGAAAGACTAATGTATTACAGAACCAGGTAATTTGTAAGACCTGTCAGTCACATATCGCATCTAAAAGCATGTGGAAAGTGGAAGGTGGATCACTTCCTTTAGTATTTTCAATGCTATTTAAACCAATCATACCAATTTCATGTGGTATAGGTGAATTGGGTAGGCTAAATTGTCCATAGTGTATGTGTGCGAATGAGTGTGTATGGATGTTTCCCAGTGATGGGTGGAAGGGCATTCGCTGCATAAAACATATGCTGGATAAGTTGGCGGTTCATTCCGCTGTGGTGACCCCAAATTAATTTAAGGGACTAAGCCGAGAAAAAAATGAATGAATGAATGTATGCATACTTACATTATAGAAAAAAGTAAATAAGAACAATTTAACATGCGTATATATATATATATATATATATATATATTTGTAATATAAATTAAAAACAAAATGTCAAAATATCTAGTCAGGATGAGAAACACTTGCAAAAAAATAAATAACTTGAAAGCATACTGTAATAAGCAAGTATGCAAGCATATATGGAAATTAATAGCCATGATAACCACAAACTTTGCATGAAAGTATCTCTTTATGTAAAATTAAGCCCATAACAAAGAATTTCTGTTGCTTAAAAATGAGCTAGCCAACATTTAACTGTGAATCTGTGTGTAGTGCTTGTGCACAGAACCTTCTATTTCAATTCAGCACTAGCTGGACTAAGTGGGCCCCTTAGGCGTTTCAAAGAATACATCATTGCCATGGGGTTACACTATAAGTGAGACTTACATTAAGTATATCTCAGTGCGAGCTAAACGGCAGAGAGATGCTTCAAAGATAATCCGCTTCAAAAAGAAATTCTTGTGCCCATGCTGAGAGATCTGAGCTCTAAACATATGCAGATAACAACTGCAGTGGATTTATCATGAGCACGCAATTTCATCTCGCCCACATCTGGACAGAAATCCCTCGATGGAATAGATTAATAATCCGCTAAACTGAAGATACCTTCGGCATAATGCGGTTACTGGAATGAGGACCCATTTCCATCACTTTCTTTGGTTGCTCTGAATGACAGTCGGTTACACCTAAAACGTCAACTGTAAGTATGTGGTGTGGTTTAGAAGTTTTCATGGCAAAACACGCAAGGAATTATATAGTATTAAGTAGGGATGAGCAATATTTTATCATTTGCATCATTATGGTAAAAATACGCTAAAATATGGTAAAAATTCTCCCAGTGATAAAAAAGTAACTTATCGTGATAATAACGATAAAACCTATAATTAGTCTGTGCATTGAATTATTATTACAGTAGTAAGTGTGCGATAGTTTTGCGTATTTGAGCCCATTTACAATTCACTTAAAATTCACTACACAACTTCAGTCGAGTGTATGAAAGAACACATTTCTGTGACCAGACAGGGTTTAATAATCACACAAATCATGCTATTTCATAGTACGTATTCAAAGCACTGATAAAGGCTAGGTCAATTAGCATTGCTTTATAAATATTATTTATTATTATAACATACGTAGGATGTCTCAAAAAACAATACAAATCACCATATATTGTCAAAAGCTTTCGTTTGTTTTCATGTTTGATGCATTTATCAATTTAAATATAAATCTTTATCCTCTTTGCGGTCATGTATCATTACCTCATGTATTTTCTTAAATAACGTAAGTGGAAATAATGCATGAGGGCTAGTATAAATAATGTTTAGTATAAATAAAATATAAATAACATTTCAATGTCTGCCATTTCTAGAAATCTCGAACTTTGTCCACTGTGCTGTAAAGTTTATTCCTATCCTATTTCAGCACATCTGCTTGTGTTTTTATATGATCCTGAAAAGCTTGACCAGGTGCTACAGTGTGTTTAAATATGGTTGTGCTCAGCAGGATAGTGGTCAACTAAGAGCAGGGTTGAAGATAAAATATGAAATAAAGTGAAAATTAAGACTTTTCTCAAAAGTTACAGGGCTGTTTTGTGAAGACATTTAGATTATTGCCATTAATATTGTTATTGCAATAAGTTAGAGCTGCATGATATTGGGAAAATATGCAATATTGCTGTTGCAATATTGATATTACTTACGTTTACGTAAGATATTATTACTTTATTATTACTTTCAAAAATTTTATCAGCAATTTTACAAATAATAATTTATATAATGATCATACTAAAATAATCAGTAGAGTTGTCAAAAGTATCAACTTTAATACTGAAATTTAAAAAAAGTTAATTTCCCGCTATCATTTGAGGGCTTTTGTGTATCAGCTTTGAAATGCTTCATGTCCGTATACAGCAGTAATGAGTGGTGAAATGATGACCTTTATGGCCAATCACAGTCATTTCTGTTGAGCATGTGAACACACAAATGTTGGCCGAAAATAGATGTTTTTAAAATTTCAGTAGCGAATGGTACAGAAACCAATACTTTTGACAACACTAATGAACAAGTGATAGATATTTTTCTAATTAAATAAAAAAATTGTAAAAAAAAAAAAGGTACAAACTTTAAAACGCCATGAATGTCTAAAAAACCTTGCTGAAAATTTTGATTCTGATTTGCTTTTGTCATTTTCATCAGAGTTCTAACCAGGTCTAGAAAATATGATCATATCAGCCCAATTTTATCCTTTTTACACTGGCTGCCTGTTAAGTTTCATATTGAATTTAAAATATTACTTCTTACCTATAAAGCTTTAAATAATCTAGCTCCTGTTTATCTCATCAACCTTCTGTCTCGCTACAATCCAACCCGCACTTTAAGATCTCAAAACTCAGGGCTTCAAATAGTACCTAGAATAGCAAAGTCGAGTAAAGGAGGTCGAGCCTTCTCATTTATGGCCCCTAAACTCTAGAATAGCCTTCCTGATAATGTCCGAGGCTCAGACACACTCTCACATTTCAAAACTAGATTAAAAACCTACCTTTTTAGCAAAGCATACACTCAGTGCATCACTTAGCGGTATGACGCATGATGTGCCCCACATAGGTTTTTGCATCTCGTTTATATACACTATAAACAGCAGCTACGCTAATTATTCTCTTTATTCTCTATTTCAACCTGGGGGTACTCATCCTGAGGTCCTCAGACTATGCAGCGCAACTGATGCGATCCAAGACCAGCGACGAGATGATTCCAAGGTCTTCATAATCATGGACCAGGCTGTATCCTGAGCAGCTGCTGTGGTGGTCATGGTGGAGTGAGAGGACGAGACCGATTACTGTTATGCTCCAAGGACAGACAAGTCTTCACTGAGGTTCAGCTTCTGGCGCCTAGACTGCAGTTCTGCACAAGACGTTTGGCCATAGAAGAAATGGTCGTGCCCAACTGAGCCTGGTTTCTCTCAAAGTTTTTTTTTTTAAATCTTCACTTTCGCCAATTGGTGAAGTTTTTTCCTCGCCGCTGTCGCCACTGGCTTGCATGGTTTGGAATCTGTAGAGCTGCGCATCGATGGAATTGCTCCACAGTGTTTGGAGCTCCACAGTAGTGATTATTAAACCACACTGAACTGAGCTAAACTGAGCTGAACTTAAACTCTTAAAACTGAACTGATACTGTTTCAATTTACTATAATCTTCTATGTATAATCTTCATATTTTTTTATGTAATGTGGAGACTTACAATAAATACCAGAAAATATTGTGATATAATTTAAAGTCGATATCACACATCCCTAGCATTACGTGACTGTAGGTTCCAAGTCTTTCAACATTCTCGATTACCTTGAAAAATGAAAGTGATCTTCAAAAACAGACACAAATAATACACCCTTATGCTTCTATGGAGAAAGCTAAGAGACGTCGAACCTTGGAATGGCATAAATGTATACATACATCAAGCTGAAGTCATTTGTCCTCTACATTCCCAAAGGGCAACTACAGTCAGAGAATGAGGAGCATAAATCCAGAAAAATGTCATGCATGTCGACATGGAAAGAAGTATTCGCAAAAGCCACTACATAAAGGCGCCTTAAGCTTTGACTTGATATTAAACACAGGCCGTTCGGTAATCACTGACCAGAATGCTTCGTTATCAGTGTTCACCGGGGCTGATCTTGTCTGAATTTCCAACACCTGCAAAATTATGCTGCTGTAATTCAATACTGATGGCTTCAGAACGATACCTGGGGACTGACATCTGAACTATCTTTCATTAAGGCTTATTAATGGCAACTGTTGACGTTCAGCTGAGATTAGATCTTGGCAGAGTCCCATGTCTTTCAAACACAAGGTCCTCTATTGCCTTTAAGTCTGGCACACGAGTTCCCAATTGCTATTGAAGTGTCTGCTCCTTCACCGCTGGAGGGTTTCAGGAGGTGTTAAAGGGACTTGAAGTGTAAACTTTTGGATAGCTGTTTGAGTGTTAGCACAGGGATAGACTTCACAAGGGTGCTAACATGCTCTGACACCACAACGGCCATGAGAAACTGCATCCGAAGGTGGAGGCAGATCCTCTCAAGGGAGGCAGAAGCAGCTCACTAGTGAGTAATCTAAAAGGATTCATTATTTCCAAATAGAGCTATTCAAGTCATGTGGGGAAACTGTATTTATATCACAATATATAATCGTAAAAAAATAAATATCACAATGTCTTTTTTCCAATATTGTGCAGCCCTAGTAAGAATGTAACCATCTTGCAAAAAAAAAAATGCAATGACAGCAATGAAAAAAACTTAGCAAAAACATTAGCAAGCTCCTTGATTCCTCAACAAAAAGTCAATGCAAATGTTTCATTGGCATTGGCATAGTTAGATAGATAATAGTAGATAAGCTCTGTTACTAACCAAAGCTTATAATACGTAAATTTACAAACAGCTTAAGCAAGCTCACACTTTATGGGAAAAAAAACAGCACTTACCAAACACACATTGAACATTTCCCAATAAAAGCTGTGAACTTAAGGATTTTTAGCGTTTTTAAGGCTTTAAGGCAGGGGTGTACAAAATTGGTCCTGGAGGGCCGGTGTGCAGTTTAGCTCCAACTTCCTTCAACACCTGCCTGAAAGTTTCAATTACACCTAGGCTGTGTCTGAAATCGCATACTTCCATACTGTATAGTACGCTAAAAACAGTATGCGTGCAGAGTAGTATGTCTGAAAAAAAGTATGCAAGAAATGCCCGGATGACCTACTACTTCTGGTGAGAATCTGAAGTGTGCATCCGATGCATGCTCCACTATCCCATGATGCCCTGTGAAAGAATTCATGAATGGGAGTGAAGTAACGCAACTGACACGGGTAGGTCATGTGACCCTGACAAAATAGCAGATGTGGTACATCCAAATTCCATTCATACTACTCGAATTCATACTGTATAGAACATACTTTTCTAATGGTCAAGTAGTAAATTTCAATTCAAATTTAGTAGCTACTGAGTAATTGGCGATTCTGGCAGCAGCCCTAGAAAGAGCTTGATTACCTGGTTCAGGTGTGTCTAATTGTGGTTGGAACTAAACTTTGCAGGACACTGGCCCTCCAGGACTGAGTTTGGACACCACAGTTTTAAGGCTTGTTTAAATTACTACTTAGGTTAAAAACAGTTGAACCAACAGAATTCTTAGGTTTTTTTATGTTTAAGCCACTTAAATTTGTAAAACTGTTTAAATTAACTAAATTGATTTGTGTTGGGACAGCATGAAGGATTTGTGTGCCATTTTTACAGTGCTTATTACACATGCATTTGTAGGAGTGCCACTTTCAGACACAAGTTTATATCAGGAGAATAGTTTAAAGTCCCCAAGAAATCAAAACCATATAATTTTGTTGCTCACATTGCCAAAAAAAAATGTTTGCCCTTCTAATCTTTGATTGAAATCTGAAAAAGCACTACTTGTTTGTTTTTAGTTTCATTTTCAGATTACGTGATTTTGAGGTAATGGGCGTGGCTTACATACTTAACCATGCTGGTACACGCTCCGCTGAGCGCTGATTGGTTACAGAGCGACGTCATGAGCTTGTGGAGCTAGCCAGAATTAAAACAAAGGCGCCACCATGTTTTAAATACAGCCGAGACATTACATTGTAATACTAAATGCATATAATAACGAGCCATGGATGACCCAAACTCAAACAAACCTTGTCGTTGTCTTAATGTACAGCCACAAAGCCAAGAAGAACAAAATCTACAGTGTCCTGTTGTTGTTTTACGAGGCCGTTTAAAAGTGCGAGCAATTTTCGCTTTCTCCAGGGAGCTCGCGATCACGTCTATATTTGATATAACGAACTTCTTGAGTTGATGATAATAACGTGTGTGTGATAATTGAAGTGTCTTCGACATCTGATCCGTTTAGAAAAGATAAGGACAGACATGAGAGTGAAGCGCGAAAAAAGGAGAAGCCCGACAAAACACAGGAGTGAATTGTTTCAGCAACCTGAATCACGAACAAACTGCCATGTTTATCATCGCCTTTTGGACTATTATGAACTGGGAATGACAGAATTACTCTCTAACAGAGGTTACATGTGCTGGTGAAGATTACAGACACAAATGAGAGGTTTGCACTGACTGTGGGCTATGTTGTGTGTTGTTTTTGAACCCAAATAAGTACTAAATGTATGCTGCATGTAGTTTTTCTGCCATTAGTAACATATCGGAGACTGTAAGGGTCTGTATGTGTTTAAATATGTTCATTTATTTATTTATTTTATATAACTGCAGACGTTACAGTGGGCTGTGTTGCACTGTCATTGATCTGCAGTTATAATCAAATTATGCTCATAGAAATGTTAATAATAAACATTTATACACAAGTATGTGAACGACCAGTTGCAGCTTTACTGTAGACATTTATTTGAGCGAGAATGACATTGACTGAAACTTTCTGTCGTACACCACGCCCACCAAAAGGGTACCCTTGGTAGTGGAATTGCAAGCCTGATAAAGGTGACTTGTACCAACCCGTACTGTACTGTACCAGTCAATGGAAACGAGGCAAAAGAGAAATGCTGAGCAGGAGGAGGGGTTCATTGGGGCTTAAGAAAGTATAAAGAAGAATTATTCACTAAAGTTTATGGCAGTCAGTTTCCTAAAATGTCTTTTGAACACCCAAAATATAATTTATTATTTATCCCATTTCTCACCTGTGTTGTTAGTAGGTTACACAAACTTGACTATAGGGAAGGGCAATTACAGTTCCTTTCAAGGAAGGTCTGTTCAAATTTTGCAGCCAAATTTGCAACACTTCCTTGCAGTTCATCCAAATCCAAGTCCTGTCTAAATAGGGGGGGAATCCTAAAATCTCCAAAACTGCTTGCTGAAATTTCAAACAGATTGCTTATTTTAAATCAGCAAAAACAAAACTGCTGCAATGTTATTTCCAACTACTGTGTATGCACAAATATTGGAAAATCCTTCACGGCACCAGTCTTGTTTACGGCTGTTTTTTTAGAAAAAAATATATGCGATTGGATAAGATGCAATATATTTTTTCTATGATCAAAAGAGGCAGTCACCAAATGACAGTGACTGCCATAATCATTCATTCATTCATTTTCTTGTTGGCTTAGTCTTTTTATTAATCTGGGGTCGCCACAGCGGAATGAACCGCCAACTTATCCAGTACGATTTTACAGATGCTCTTCAAGCCGCAACCCATCTCTGGGAAACATCCACACACTCATTCACACTCATACACTACGGACAATTTAGCCTACCCAATTCACTTGTACCGCATCTCTTTGGACTGTGGGGGAAACCGGAGCACGCGCGAACGGTTTCCCCCACAGCACCAGAGCACCCTCGAACGCAGGGAGAACATGCAAACTCCACACAGAAATGCCAACTGACCCAGCCCAACCGAGGTTCGAACCTGCAACCCAGCGACATTCTTGCTGTGAGGCGACAGCACAACCTACTGTGCCACTGCGTCGCCTGACTGCTATAATGATCAAGTAAATCTGTATATTTGTTAGGGGTGTCAAAATTAATCGTTTCTTCGGTGCACCGCAGTGCAGACGAGGACAATTCGGTATCGGTTCAGTAATAATCATAACCGGTTATGTACTGACGTCATTTATTTCACATGCGCTATGTCACCGTAGCATACTATGGCGAGGGAGGCGAGCGCGAGTATTTACAACGCTCTAACTACGTAAAAACTCAGAAACTGTGCACAATTTCACTGCGTGTGTATTTGCTGAACACTGTTTCACTAACGCTTACAGCAAAAGCCCCTATTTCACGGCGATTATGAGAATGAAAGTAATCTCCATTTCTCTCACTCTCTCTCTCTCACTGTGGCCCATGAGTGCATCTGTGAAGAGCGCCAGCGTATAAGAGCCAATCGCAGCCCTTTCAGTTGAACGGGTGACCAATCAAAGGGGTGTAAAAGGGAACTTGGTAGACAAGGCTCAGAAAGCGAGCGGGATCTTTATATTTGTTTATTTGCTATAAATGTTTGTGTTGTTTAAAGGTACAGTTTATATATCTGACTGTTTGTATTAAAGGACAAAATTGTTTTACAAATAGTATATAAATATATTTATACATTTTAATACAAGAATTGCTGTGCTGTGAAGAAAATATAAAACTGTGTATGGAAAGAATCGTCAATGCACCGTAATATCGAATTGAATCGAAGGCATGATACTCGTAACCGAACCGTGAGACCAGTGTAGGTCCACACCTCTAATATTTGTACAATGTTACCGTTATCGCTATAATTATCAGATAATATTTAAAACCCTGTTTATTAGGGCTGCACAATATATCATTTCAAGATCAAATTGCAATGTGATAATTTGCAATAGTCACATCATGAGTTTACGCAATGTTGAGTCTAGATTAAAATTGATCATTTTGAAAGTGTTTTTTGAGGTCTGTGACTGTGAGAATTTTAAAAGCATTCAGGCTTATGAAAATGTACCGTTTGTAACTTTGACAAATTAAAACAATACATTTTATTCAATTGTTTATAAAATAAAGTCTATGCATTACTATTTTATATTAGACTATTCAATTACTGTATACCTGAATACATTTTGACTTCTCGGAAAACAATTAAACGTTGTTTTTAAATTTGTAGTTTTTTCTTTATTTAATTTATTTATGCTTGTAGACGGTTTCTTATATTTTATGCATATGCACTCCCTTACAGAATCATCAAAAAAAAATATTTATATTTAGATTTTATAAATTGCCAATGCTTGAATGCATGAAGTCTTAATAGTTTTTTTTTTTTTGAACATCTGACCTGGGACATGCACAAAATCTGAAATAAAAATGCACTAGATATTTATAGGCCTATTGTTCATTTGCACTGTATAATAAGGCTACATTAGTTACCATTAGTTAAACTAAACTCATAAAGAAAACTACAAAAGCATTTAATAATCTTAGGTGATAATAATTTCTTAGGGCGTACTCACACTATATACAGTTGCCTTGAACCGGGCCGAAGCCCCCTTCTGTCTCCCCCGATGGCCCGCACTTACATTACATTCGGGCCTGAGCACGCTTACGTCATCAATGATGCACTGTTCTCTTTAGGAATAGTAGTGCTCTTGCTCAGCACAGTGGAGATTTTTTATATCGTCATATTGTTTTCGTTGTTTGGAATGATGTGACATGCAGTCAAATATTTCGCCCAACAGATCAGCCACTTTTGACGCTCATAAACAATCATAAAGTCCTCATGCTGCAGGAATTAGGAGGTTTGCTGAAGGTGCAGCTGTGGTGCAGTTAGGGGTTTGCGTCTTTAATAATCTATGACAGTTTGCGTTCATTAAACAGTAACAATGATTAATAAATCCATATGAAACAGTCCCTTAAAAGTCACGTCTCGTCTTCAGTTTTGGGCTCAAGAGCGGTACGCTTGTAGTGTGAGTGCAAATTGCGCCTGAGTGAACTGCGCTCTGGCACACCTCTTCCAACCAGGCCAGGGCCGGCCAACTGAACCTTGCCTGAGCCCGACTCACTCACACTACTCAAACGATCCAGGAAACGGGCCTGGGCATGGTTCGGATAGCAGTGTGAGTACGCCCTTATAGGCAATGCCTAATAACTCATTAAAATCTAAAGTTTAATAATTGTTTAATAAGTAACAACTAATAAAATTCAGTTGTATTTTTACATTAACATAGTAAGTTGTAACTAATAAATTTGGCTATTTATCGCTGTTAATTTAAATTTAAATAATTGTATTATTTCAACAAGAAAATTTGGTACCATATAAGCCAAAAATCACAAAACTACTGTCAGAAAACTCTTTATATCTTCATTTAAAATCTACACGTAGAAAAGATGGAGTTAAACACACCACGGTTATAAAAATAGTAACACTGAATGTCCCAGGAAAAACCTGATGCAGTACACAGATGCCACATTTGACTGCTCTACACACACTGAAGCGCGCATCATCATGGGACAGTCAATCGATCATCACTTGCAGCTCAATTCATGGCCACAATATCTATGATTTTTGATATTTGGCTCCATAGCACAGACATATTCCAGACCTCAATAATTTCCTGCGTTTGAGGAAACGGAGCCTATCAATGATGGGCATGTACCTGACTTCAGTTTATTCGTTGAAGCACGACAGCTGTTCAGAAGGAGGAGTCCTGCCCACACGGGAGGATCGCTCTGAACACCTCAGAGACAAGCCCTGACAGCATCCACAGCCGTGAATGGAACTATGATGCTGGCACCTTTGAATGAAAAGATGAGAGCTGGAGAGGAAAATGATGTAAAAGCGTGTGCCTTTTCTCTATGTGCCATTTCATGTATCGGATATCAAAGAGTAGCCATGCAATAGGGCTGTGTGCAACATGACAATATATATATATATATATATATATATATATATATATATATATATAT
>CAIGQZ010034880.1:6064854-6076635 GCA_903798205.1 Danio tinwini
TGACTGAAACCTGAACCGTGGACAGTGAGCAGTAAGTGCTATAAATTAGTTTAATTGAAGGGTATAAATGGATTCTATATCAATCCCTCATAACATATACAATGGAAAATATTTTCATTTTTAAACCTAATAGCAGATATATAGTTATATTTGGTGGCCAGGTTTTGTATCAAGTCTCAGTGATATAATCAGGCATATTGTGTATGAACAAATTCCTCAGAATACACATAAACCTTCAGAATACACATATTAAAAAAAACTGTAAAGTTTAGTGTGTGTAAGCGTTGCTAAAGTGGAGATTTATTGTGCAATACTAGAGAAAATGACCTTTAAAAATATGTATTGTAACTGAAATTTACATACACACAAACTGATAATGTGTGACAACCAAAACACTTAAAAAGTGCAGTTTAGATGTTTTCTTTATATTAGACTGTGAAAACATTTAAAGTAATATTCACCCAAAATAAGTAAATAAGTAAAATATGTGATCAGTTACTCACCTGTGGCTGGTTTAACCTTTGTGCATTTTTTTTCAATTTGTTTTGGCATAAATCTGTTTATCAACTTCAGTCCTGATCAAAACTACTACTTTGTAAAAAAAAAAAATACAGAATTTTAACTCTTTAATTGCCAAGTTCACAAATGATGCCACTAATTTGGTGAAAAAAACACATGATGTTATGCAACTTTTTTATTAAAGCAATAATACATGTATGCAGTCATGAACATGTTTTGACCGTTAATATGCTTCACAAAAGTTGCAGACACCTTTACCAATACCAAAATGCTTTTGTAAACATCCAGTTATTCTTTACACTGATTAAGAAACGGCTACTACTCGCATAATAAAGAAAATCCACTCTAACTGTAAAACTAAATAAATTGCTAAATACTCTTGACACATGAAAGTGTAAATCATGCAGCCCTCAACAAAGGTGTAAAGTTATTGCATATCATATTTAACAAACTATTTACTACGAATTTTATGTAATTTTGCTCACATGGATAATTGAATATTAATCCGATGATGTCATTACGCTGCTGTGCCATCAGCCAATCATTGCATTGCTAATCATGATTTCAAGAATTGATAGATCTGTCCTTCACAACCATAGACTGTAAAAGATATGGACGTAGTATCCGTGACGTCACCCATAGGTTTATGAAGAACCCAAAAGAAGCTACCAACCGTCGCCATTTTGTTATCGTATCATCGCACCAACCGGGGCATAACATACAAGGGCAAAGAGGCGAAATGTGAGCGGAGCTACAGACGCATAAGAAACACTTAATACTTTATTATCTGTGACTCGTTTGTGTTCTGACCACATGTGCTTGGTTGTATACTATATCAATAAAGTGTTTAGACTTTTAAAAACACTGTTTCATAAGCAATGTCATAAGCACAATGCTTAGTGGCTTAATGTATTACACATTGAGCCACTATAAGCATCGTTCTTATGACGTTTTTCAACAGGAGGAAAGTGCGAATTACTTCCAAACACTTCAGATATAGTCTGTGTTAGTAAATGCAGGGCTATTGATAAAATCCAGGCAGAATTGTATGACAACGCTTAAGACGACTGTTCTAGAGCCTAAAGCTCATAAATCTGTCAGATTCTGGAGTGCATTACAGCTCTAAAGAACATTATAAATGATAAATGATCTTAAATGAAACAAATACATTTATAGAGATGGTATAAGTATATAATTTCACTCACCTGGGAAACGAAGGCCATGTGAATGGTTTGTGAGCACAATTAAGTGCACACAGCATGCCATATCATCTAATAATTGTAAGAAATAATTCCAAAAGGCAACGTGCTGAGGTGACGTGACGGCGACCAGCGAGAGCAAGCTGTCACTCAATTGGCCACACCCTTAATTATGCAAAAATAATATAACCTAATATAAAGGAAATGGATGAGTTATAAAAAAAATGCACTCCCCTCACAGTTGTCATGAAGGGTAATATTAGCTATATGCACCAAAATTGTTCTTTGTACCAGACAGTAGACACCTTTTTTTCTGCTGTAAAGTTGTCCATTTTAACAGTGGGCTCAATCGAAATTTGCTCTATTATGGAGCCAGGACTAGTGGAATTTCGATGAATTGCAGTTTCGTTACTTCCGTATGGGCTTTCCGAGGGTAAGCGGGAGGTTGCCGCTTGTTCACAACACACGCATCGATCTCAGATCAGTTCATCCAGACATTTTAATCTGATTCGCAAACTTGTTTGAAGAACCAAATTAGCCAGAGATTAGTTATCAAGATTAAAAGATCCAGGATCTGCCAAATCATCTTAGATCATTTAAGCAAGGTACGAAGAACAAACCCCTGAAAGCTGAGATGCATATTTTGATTTTCTCAGACACATCAAGGTAAGTGTGTAAATGTCACTCTCACACACTCACAGACACACATACACACACTTTAATTTGCTGTTATACTCCATATAAAATCCAGAAACTAAGCTTTTTTTGCACAGGCCTATCTAAAGGGTGAATGATGACAACTGATGATCAACAGTAAAAATGACAAATTCCACCTTTTTTTCAACAGGGAAAACCACCAACATTTAAAAATGCCTGATTACATGGTGTCATGGTTTTTTACAAAAAAATTGAGTTATAATGGAAGTCAATAGGACAAAAACAGCCACCAACAGTAAATTAGGGAGAGAAAAAAAGCACTTTAAATGCGATGCTTTCACATGTCTAAAACTTTGATAAAAGGTAAAACAAATCCAGTCAACATTTACTTTTTATATTGAAAATACGTCATTTTGTGTGTTGTTAAAAGAGTAAAATTAAAATCCTGTAATTTTCTAAACAATTTAGTAGTTTTGATCAAGACTGAGGTTGACAAACAGATGTATGCAAAAAATTTAACAAAAATGTAACTAATGCATTTTTACAGCAGCTTAATTTAGTGGATGTTTTCATTCCTAACATAACAAAAGGTAGTAAATTTCAAAGCATTTTCTCAGAATATGTGTCAAAGTAAAATTTGTCACAAAAAATCATTCTACTAACTGAAACATAGAAAAGTTATTGCCAAATAAAGACTTAAAATCATCCCAGAGTGGATGAAAACATCCCCAATAGTACATCAGGGTTAATACATATTTTACTTTGAAGATATTTAAAAAAAAAAAAGCTAAAAATATCTACAGTAACCATTGACTTCCATTGTATCTGTTTTTCCCACTAAGAAAGGCAATGGTTACTGGTTATCTTTCTTCTAAATATCTTCTTTTGAAAAAAGAAACTCATAAAGGTTTGAAACTAAATGAGGGTGAGTAAATACATTTCATTTTTGGGTGAATTTTCCTCTAAATGCAAAGTCAAAATGCCCTAAATCTCAAAACTGACGTACAAAAAATTTCTGGTGAAGGACCTTCAAGAAAAAAAGATTACATGTCTGGAAATGGAGCGCCCATGTGGAGGTGAGCAGCACTCTAAAAGGGGGATCAACCTGAAAGGTCACATCTTCATTATGGTCATGCGCACGCATGCACAAACCTACACGCGCTCTTCAGTCTGATTCCACAGGACAGAACTGAAGGTTAGCTTCAATGAGGATCGATAACCCATTTATGCTAATGTCAGCGTAATGTGTGTTTCCAGCGAGTATGACCTAACCAAGTTTGTGTTGGAGCATCGGCCTGCCTCGCCAAACAGCTCCAGCAAGCGAAACGTACTCCAGATTCATTTTTCATCTTAGCGTGTTTCAGCTTAGCGTCTTACCACTACAGCTTCTTTGTAATTGGATTTTAGACGAATTACAGCCAGGGAGACAAACATCCATCGCTGGACATTGCTTTGACCGCAGAAAAAAAAGCCAGCTTTAGGTTCATCAGAATTCATTTTGTCATTGATTTGTCTGAGCGGGGGATGATGAAGGGGGAAGGGTTTCAGACACATGTCTCAGAGTACCAACACACTGTACTGTCAAACAGTGATACAATGACTGTAATTTTAATCAAGCTGCAACTCATATACAACCACATCAGCAAATCTCAATAAAAAAGGGCTCAGATGAATGACTTGTAATGCCATTTGAAGATTCATTAAAACTTTGTATTTGCCTGCTTAATGTGTTTAGAAGCATCTTTTGTGCTAATTTGTGCTTGGATTTCGACATTATCCTCTCATTTTCTTTCGCAAATTTTAACTTAAAAATTATTTTTGCAAGGGTTTAAGTACAACTGAGTGACATGGCTTTATAAGCGAATGAAACATATATATGGATGACAACAAGATCCAGTCATAATCCATGTTTTAATACGACACAGCATACTATAAATACCTTGTTTTAAAAAACTTTCTCACAGCACATCCCGATTTTTTTTTTTTGCTGTTTTTTTTCCCCATTCAACCACATGAGTGTCTACACTAAGGAACTGATCAGTTTTTCATCCACCACTTAAACAATGGCTGATGTCCAACATAGGTAGTCTAGATGTGGATTTTTTTGTAAAAATGTTTATTATTTAATTGTTGACTTTTTTCATCAAATTATTTTTGCCTGTTTTGCTTTAGCTGTTTGTGAATTTCATTTATTTATATATATACAGCTGAATGGGTATGCTAAAATTGTCCGTAGTGTATAAGTGTGAATGAGTGTCTATGGATGTTTCCCAGGGATGGGTTGCAGCTGGAAGGCCATCCGCTGCCTAAAACGTGTGCTGAATAAGTTGGGGGTTCATTCTGCTGTGGCGACCCCGGATTTATAAAGGGACTAAGCCGAAAAGAAAATGAATGAATGAATATATATACAACTGAAGTCAGAATTATTAGCCGCTCTTTGATTTTTTTTTCTTTTTTAAATATTTCCCAAATTATGTTTAACAGAGCAAGGAAATGTTCACAGTATGTCTGATAATATTTTTTTCTTCTGGAAAAAGTCTTATTTGTTTTATTTCGACTAGAACAAAAAAAAAGTTTTTTATTTTTTTTTAAAGCAATTTAAAGGTCAAAATCATTAGCCCCTTTAAGCTCTATATTTTTTCGTTAGTCTACATAACAAACCATTGTTATACAATAACTTGCCTAATAACCCTAACCTCCCTAGTTAACCTAATTAACCTAGAAACCTAAAAATTCTGACTTCAACTGTGTAAGCCAAAATAATCAGTTTTAATTTTTTTTTGCCAAAAATCATTAGAATATTATGTAAAAATCATGTTTCATGAAGACATTTTATAAATGTCTCACTGTAAATATATTAAAAGTATATATATATAAAAAGTATTTTTGATCAGTTATATGCATTGTAAATAACTTCATTAGACAGCTTTTTAGAATATTTTAGACAAGTTTTTTTTATTCTACAGATATATCTATAAAATCTATATTTTCAAATACAGTAGTTGTATCTTGGTCAAATAATGTCCTATCCTAACAATCTATACAGCACATCCATAGAAAACTTACTAGTTCCACAAATCAAACCAACAAATAATGATGGTTTTGTGGTGCAGGGTCACATATTTAACTTGTGTCATTGTTTATTATTATTCATTCATTTTCCTTCATCTTAGTTTCTATTTCAGAGGTTGCCACAGCGGAATGAACTAACAACTATTTCAGCATATGTTTTATGCAGTGGATGCTCTTCCATCTGCAACCCAGTACTGGAAGACACCCATACAATCTAGTATTCACACACACACACACACACACACACACACACTCATACACTACGGCCAATTTAGTTTATTCAATTCACTTATACCGCATGTCTTTGGATTGTGGGGGAAACCGGAGCACCTGGAGGAAACCCACACCAACACAGCGAGAATATACAAACTCCACACAGAAATGCCTACTGGCCCAGCCGGGACTCGAACCAGCGACTTTCTTGCAGTGAGGCGACAGTGACAGTACTAACCACTGAGCCACTGTGCCCCACATTTATTATTATTAATAATAATATCAATAATAATAATAGTAATAATCATTTTGCCGTTACAAACAACCACTGATTTCTCATTGCCGCTTGAGTCTGCGTGATGAATGACGGATCATACGTTTACATCGACAGGCTGATCAATAAACGCAGGTATCCAGTTGATTAATATTCCACGTCCGCAGCACGGACCTGCTCACCTCTGACGCCTCCTAAGCAGACGACACAGAGGGATCAGCGAGGGAAAGCTAAAAGCCTCCGTAATCCAATAAATACAATAAAGACTCATTATTTAATTCTCAACAATTAAGCGTGTCTGTTCTTTGTAATCAAGCACCGAGTAAATGTTTCTCATGCGCGGCCCACCTCTCACCTCCACCCAGAGTACACTCATGCAAATGCACAATTAAAACGAACCATTACCCTTCCAGAATGCAAACCTGTCATCCTATTATCATGACTAATTGAGGCTTTATAACGTAGTGTGGAGGTCTGTTTAGACAGTGACTCTTGTCACAACAGAGCAGAATAAAACTATTAGAAGAGCAAACCGCTGCAACATGGCCGCCTGGTGTCTTTAAAGGGACAGTTCACACCAAAAATTCTACTTTACTCAATATTTACTCACCCACATTCATTAATCCACTTTCCTTTAGCTTAGTCCCTTTATTCATGAGGGGTCGCCACAGCGGAATGAACCGCCAACTTATCCAGCATATGTTTTACACAGTGGATGCCCTTTCAGCTGCAACCCAGTACTGTGAAACACCCATACACTCTCATTCACACGCATACGCTTCTGCCAATTTAGTTCATCCAATTCACCTACAACACATGTCTTTGGACCGTGGGGGAAACCGGAGCACCCAGTGGAAACCCAAGCAAACACGGGGAGAACATACAAACTCCACACAAAAATGCCATCTGACCCAGCCGAGACACGAACCAGCATCCTTCTTGCTGTGAGACGACAGTGCTAACCACTGAGCCACCATGTTGCCCCTTATTTACCCTCATGTGGTTCCAAACCTTCATATGTTTATTTGTTTTTTGGCTGTGTAAAAAAAGATATTTGGAGAGTTGTGGAAACCGGTTGTTTTTTACTTCCATGGTATTCTTTCAATAATAATATAGAATTCAGTCTTCAACATTCTTCAAAATATCTCCTTTTGTGATTAACAGAAAAAAGACCAGGTTTGAAAGAAAAGGAGGTTTAGTTATTAATTAGGGTTAGGATTTAGGGCTATCCCTTTTTATAATATACATAACTTTATGTATGATGTAGATGTAAAATGAATATTAAGATTTAGTTTGGATAACTTTATCAATTGTGCGTGTGTGAATGAGTGTGTTTGGATGTTTGCCAGTACTGGGTTGCAGCTGGAAGGGCGTCCCCTGTGTAAAACATATGCTGGATAAGTTGGCGGTTCATTCCGCTGTGGTGACCTCTTATAAATAAAGGGACTAAGCCAAAGGAAAATTAATGAATGAACTTTATCAATTAATTAAACACCTACGTTATACAGTATTTCAAAATCCATCAAAACGTTTGTCATATTGATGTTAAACATAAGAAGTTACAGTGGTTAATGATGTTGATAATAAATAAAAATGTCCAGGAATAAAGCATAAATAAAATATTAAAATACAAATATAAAATCAAATAGACAAATAAATATAAAATAAATACGAGAAAAAAAACATAATAAATGTCTGACAATACTAACAATTAATATATAAACTAAATTATATTAAATTAAATATATTATGAAAGTCTAACAGAGGTAATGTATCATGAAAAGGAGCCCAGATTTAATTAAATTATGCAGAATACAACAGAATACAATAGAATAAAATGTTTATTATTGATTGATCCAGTCAATAGGGTTCTCAGATAAACAGTTTTTAAGTACACATTTTAGCGGCAGTGCACGCAAGTAAACTATCTCTTTAAATACATTTTATATCTGTACAAATGACTTTAGTTATTGTTAATACTATAAATTGCAGTGTAAGGGTGCCAATATTTTGATCTTCATTTTAAATACTGGTCTGGTTTGGAAAGGAAATAAATGATCTTTGCCTGCAGTTGTTTACAAGCCTCACAAACAATAAGTGTTACTTTGTCGCTTACAATTTCTGTTTTGTTTCTTAAAATGTATTTTGGTTATTTGTCTTATAAACATGTTGTTATTATTTTGGCAGGAGAGACTCAAGTGATTCCGGGTGCTAAGTGAATTCAAAGAAATCCTGTGAACAATTTCAGAACATTTTGAAAGTTCTGAAACTTAACAAAGAATAGAAAACAGAAATAACTTCATTGAATTAAATATGATTAAAGGAAATTGTTTTTACAAATTATTCTTATCTTTTTATTAAAATAAAAAAATAGATTTTTTTGCTATGTTTTTTTTTTCATTTGTATTTATTTAGCAACATACATAGTGCAATATTAATTTTAAATTAACTTCATCACTACATTTTTAGAGTACACCAAATTTAATTGAAGGTAAATTATAATTGTTTTTTTTTAAATAAGATTATTTATTATTTTATTTATTTATGTTTGATTCAATAAACAAAATTCTTTTGGTTTACTGCAATCCAGTTTAAAGATTTACCCAAGCCTGAAGTGTGCTCTGCTTACCACTACAGCAGTCCTGGAGACTGATTTTACAGACACCCTGAACTGAAGAATATTACAGTCCAGTAGATGGCAGCAGCGGGCTGATGAAAGCTGTTGGCCACTGAGGTTATGACTCCAGCATACCTGCGCACTCCAGCCACTTGTTTTATTCATTTGCGTGACTGCTTCAGCATCCATTTTGGCATGTAGCGATGAAAACAATGCCACAGTCATAAAAACAAGAATCGCATGACCCTATCTACAAAATAAGCTCTTCAAAATGCAAAAAGGCATAAAGCAAATGGGGCATAACTAGTGCTGCTTCACAGACTACACTGGTAAGTGCCAAATAGCCTAAGTGAGATGATCAACCATCCTTGAATAACTCAAGTACATTAAGATCAATTCAGAATAGTTTTCTGTCAAAACAGCAGCATCTGCATTTAAAGGAACACTCCACTTTGTTTAATAGGCCATTTTTAATGTCTCTAGAGTTAAACAGTGCAGTTTGACCATTTTTGAACCCATTCAGCCAATCTCCAGGTCTGAGAGGAGCACTTTTAGCTTAGCTTAGTTTAGCTTAAATTAGATCATTGAATCAGATTAGACCATTAGCAGCTCGATCAAAAATGACTAAATCGTTTGAAAAAATTATCATATTTAGAGCTTGACCCGAATATTATAATGCAGCCATGGCAAGTCAGCAAAGTTCTTTGATTATTCACTAGAATTAGAGTATTGTTACTACCTTTTTTTATCCTAGAAATTAGAAACATTTTCTTACTTTCAGTCTGTCTTAGTACATGGTGTAACTATAGTGTAACTACAGAAGAGTCAAGCCCTAAATGGTAAAATTATTCTTGAAATTCTTTGGTCATTTTAAAGTGAGATGCTAATGGTCGTATTCGAGTCCATTATTTATGCTAATTATTTACGCTTACTTGTGCTAAGCTAAATTAAAGTTTTTCCAAAAAGAAGTGCAGTGTTACCTTTTATTCTGGACGTGTCAGAAATTAAAGTTAAGATCGATTTAAAGGGCACCTATGGTGAAAAATCTCCTTTTCAGGTTGTTTTGACAGACATATGTGTATGTATGGTGTATAGAGCATCATATTGGGGTGATATAAACACATCCAGTCCTTTTTTTTTTCAATCTAACAACATAAAAACGGTGGACCAATTGGAGCGGTTTTGAGACCGACCGCAACTTGACGTAGGAGTGCGGTCCCCCCGCCCACCAATATTGATTGGCAGCTGCATATTAACAGGTCTCCGTAGTAACGTATAATCATATCAACCAGACACAGGACGTGTGCAAACGAAGCAACCGTAAATAAAAGTCTGTTCAGTTTTCTAGGATCATCAATCATCATCAAATGTCATCAAGAGTGAGTTTTACAAGTTTAAAATGTTTTAAAACAGTGCATGTGTGTAATGAATTACAGCGATTTACTTCAGATTTACTTCATCAGCACAGCCGCGTGTCAGAACAATTATAAAAGACGCTTCAATCCCGGATTGTGGACGTTAAAACAGGTTTATTTTGTACATTAACATAACAGATATCCATACAGCAGTGGAGATTAACCTGTATCCTGTCACATTTGCGTGCAAAAACAGTGCAAAGCTAAACGCGCGCTGTCTGTGTGTGCCTGTCAGCGCTGTGTGTGTGTGTATATTTGTGTGTGTGCGTGAATTTTGTAATGACATTGTGTGTGACTCTTCCTGCAACTCCACAACATGCATCAAATACTTATTGGTAGGATTCTTACTGTAGTTTTTCCTCACAAACGTTACGTGAGATCTTATTCCTTCGTGTTTGTCTGTTGTCTGACGCAGCCGAGGGAGCCGCTGCCAGGCACGTGGAGACGGTGGGCGTGAAGGACTAGCCTTAAAGGCGCAGTACACAAAAAACGCTAGCTGATGATAAATGCTACAAAGTAAAAACTTATGACAGGTATAATAAAAAATCTGATAGGTGTTTTGAGATGAAACTTTACAGACACATTCTGGAGACACTAAAGACTTATATTAAATCTGGAAAAAGTGCATAATAAAATATCCTAGCCTTTATTTAAAATTATTTATCACATAATCACTGACGTTGCCAGCGTTTTGCTAGGGGGTTGCTTGAGAGCTTTTTGTAGATTTAGATGTAGTTTCTAGTGTTGCTGTTTTTTCTCTGTGGTTGCCAATGTGTTCCTGAGGTGTTTTCAGGTTGTTCTATTTATTTATTTTTATTTTATTTATTCATTTATTTTTGGATATTGTTCATCATTTGCTAGGGTGGTCTTGGTAGTAACAAACATACTGTACTTTATACAACAGGTTCTTGAATCTGATTGGCTAATAGCCATGTGATATTCTACAATATCAGAACTCATACAGCCTCCTCACCCTTCTGTATTACTCCGCCCAAAAAGAATGACAGCAGATCAATGAACTCATTACATTTTGACAAATATTGCATTTGTTGGACAACATGATGTACTTTTAAGGCTTTTTTTAGGTGAGTATGTAGTTGTTTAGATTGCATCTATGCAGTTTATATTTTAAGGATAGTGCCTATTTTAAATATTTATAATTTCAGAGAGACGTCAGCATCCATAAGCCTGTTATATTGAGCACAGCTAAGACTTTCACATTCCGCCACAAGGTGGCAACAGAGACCACATAATAAGCCCTTAGAGGAGAAAAACTCAGCGTAATTTCAAACTACAGCTGATCAAATTATCAAATTAATCTCTCTCTTTTGTTTGTTTTAGTGCTGTATTTATACCATAGTCTGGTGTTTCTGGTAGGGTTTGATTTGCTTTGGCTTTTTCGGGGTTAATTATTGTGATCTCCCAATTGCAACAGAGAAACACTGGGAAATCTGTGTAGACTGAGATGACATTTCATCCCGTTCAGGATTATAATCTTAAAATATGAGCAAAATCACCTGAATGTCTAAAGTGACGTTTGTATAGTAGTAACGGCTTCTGTTGTTCTGACGTCAGCTGCAGATGTGAATGAATGGCAGAAGAAAGTAGTTCCTCATACAAAAGGGTTTTTAGATTCTGTGTTTGATTTTCTTTTTTATATACACTATTATGCCGTCAAACTGTTGTATAAATGCAATATCACACTCATAGCAGTGCAATATTGCTGTATATTGTCACTGGTGGGACACTAAGGCACGCCTCTCACCAGTGCCGATATACAGCCATATTGCACTGCTACTCGTGTGATATTGCTCA
>CAIGQZ010034880.1:6077035-6105523 GCA_903798205.1 Danio tinwini
GTAGTTATGGTGTTCTTTGTGGTCTCTTGTTTTTGCTAAGGTGTTTTAAATATAGATATAAAAATTTTATATATATATATATATTATAAGATTCACTATGAATTAATCAAAAAGTAAAATCTAAAAGTATTGGTTGATTAGATGTCATGGTGAGTACCAGGTTGTTCTAAGTACTTTAAACATGTTGCAAAGTAGTTACCAGGATGTTTCTAAGTTTGTTTCACTCTGTGTGTGATTGCCAAGTTGTTATTCGTTGCTTTCACAATTTGGGAGTTATTGATTTGTGTATGCTGTTGTGTTTTGGGTGGCTGCTGGATATTGCTAAACAGTTCTGAGTGTTTGTATATGTTGTTCTGAGTGGTTGCCAGGTCATTGCTAAGGATTTCTGGGCCCTTTTTAACAAGGCCTTCTGAGTATGTTGCTATGTGGTTGCTAGGTTTTTTTTCTCTCTTGTTTTTGCTAAGGTGTTGTCAGTATGTTTATTGATTGGTTGATTGGATAATGCTATGTAGTTATGGTGTTCTTTGTGGTTACTGGGGATTGCAAAGGTGTTTTGAGTCTTGTTGTCACATTTTTATGAAATAGAATAAGGTGTTGTGGGTGGATGCCAAGGGGTTGCTAAGGGGCATTAGAGTGCTCAACCTGCCACTCACATGAGATCAAAGGGGGTGATGTGTTCTGAGTTAGTACACTTTTCAGAAGGTTTTTGGCATGCTGCTATGTTTGCCAGTACATTGTTACTGTTTATTTTTTCCTCTGTGGTTGCCAAGGTGTTAATAAGGTGCTCCCAGTATTTTTGATAAAGTATTTTTGTCATGTTATTACGTAGCTTAAAGGGTCTTCTAGGTACAGTAGTCAAGGTATTGCTAGCAGGGTTTGAGTATACTCAACTAGATTGGTTACTCCTGTAGTTTCAGCCCCCAACCCCCCGGTCCTCAGCTTTTTGGTAAAGTCTGTAAAACCCCCATGTCGCCAACTTGTAGTATTCTATTGCAGCGATTAGCAATATGCTATCGCAGCCTAGGTATGCCAGCCTATGTGTATAAGGGCTTGTGTGTGAATGAGTGTGTATGGATGTTTCCCAGTTCTGGATTGTGGCTGAAAGGGCATCCACTGCATTAAATGTATACTGGAATAATTTGCGGTTCATTCCGCTGTGGCAACCCCGGATTAATAAGGGACTAAGCCGAAGGAAAATGAATGAATGTATTTGATAGGGTGGTCTTGGTAGCTACTAGTCATTGCTTTCTGAGCTTTCAGTTTATAGAGTGTTTTGGGTTGTTGTCAGTGTGCTGATAAGGGGTTTGCGTGTTTAACCTGTTACTTACACAAGAAAAAACAAATAAAACTATTTCACACTCATTTTATCAGAAGCTTTTTCACACAGATATACCATGCCGAATTAAAAAAAACAACTATTGTAGTGCCTTCTAACCCGGATCAGACATCCATCTGAATGTGTGGAGGAACATTTGATATCAACAAGAGAATGAATTGTAAAATAGGGAACAAGGAATGGAGGTTTGCACCATCTTAACTGTGAACAATTTTCCTGGGATAAAGGAAAATCAGAAGTAGGCAGAAAATATAAATCTAGTGAAGTGACCAGGGTGGAAGATAAGAGTAAGACCCATGTTGTGATCTCTGAGCTGTGAAAAGCACCTGACCTTACTAGTCTGAGCGCTCGCTCTCATGTCCAGATTTATAGCCATGCCTCAATTTGAAGTGCAGTATTCTTGTGTGGTCTTGAGATATAGTTGGGTTACAAGTGCAGGTCTCATAACGCATGATGAGCTTCGGCCTATGAAAACACCCCAGTGATCTGTATTGTATTAAAGAGAAGGTGTGAGAGCAACCTGCTGCACTGAGGTAAGCATTGTAATTATGAACACTGTATCTCAGTGTGACTCCAATTATCCCTCAACATGTAATCTCTCTCTTTTTCCTTCCCTCTTACTGACTCATGGACGTTATGAGAGTCTCAGAGTTATGAGAAGGGAGCAAAGGAGTGGGAGAATGATAAGATGTTGATGAAAATGAGTGCTTGGCCATGCAACTCACTACAATGTATTGGCACGGTGTGTGAGTGTTTAAGCATGTTGCTACGTGGTTACAGGGTCACTAAAATGTTTCAGATGGTTTTTGCAATGTAGCTGATTAAAAGTGGTGGGTGGTTGCCAGGGCGTTGTAGTGATGAGAGAAAGAAAGCTTTTCAAAGCACATCTATGTGATCCTGCAACAACATTCCAATCAGCCAATCAGATTTCAGGGATTAGTTTACAGTTTATGTTAACTTTAGGCTTATGTGCTTCTACAGGATTAATACCTGTTAACTATTAACCCAACTATTAACCTCCTCTGTTTTTTGGAAATAGTTTATAGTTAGCATTAGTTTTAAGGTGTAAGGATTATATTTTCGAGCAGGAATGATGTTCCAGGATTAACATAGATGTTAATCCAGGATCACATCCTACTTAGGGAAATCGACCCTTCGACCCATAGTAGGGAAATCTTAGAGCACAGTGAATGGCAGAATATAACAAATATTTTTTTATAATCTCATTTGCTCAAAAAATAAAAGAAAAACTCCACGATGATGTTATAAGGAAAAGGAAAAAAAGGAAAAAAATTGTGTGGGATTGATGACGGCACCCAGAGGACAGAATAACGTCAAATTTACTGTCCTGCCCCATAGATGCTGCGTTAAAAATGTCTCGCAAAAGTGGTAATTTTTCTTTTTGTAATTTGAAGCAAATATGATAAACTACATACATAAATACATCTAAAGGTTAAAAAAAAAATCGAAATATTAAAAACTTTTAAGGATTTAAGATGCTGAATGACCGGAAAACGCGTCATAACAGTCTAGTGAGAAGGGTTCATCACACCCACATTTTTTAGATTCACGACTATGGAGGGTAAACGTAAAGAGCAGTGAATACCTGTCAACCCGCCCAGAGTTTATCCCGTATTCTACCATTTTATCCTGCTATCATCCCTTAACGGTATTTTCCCATATTTTTTCTGTATTTTTAATCTTTCTATGAAGGGTGGCATTAAACATTAAAGAGCGGATCCTCCCTGTACACAACCCATACCACCGAATCACCAGTGGATGTCCCTTGAATTAAAAAGTGAATCTGTTCCGTACTTTCATTTTATTTAGGCATGAAAGCACTTTGAAAAACTTATAAAAACGGCGGGATTCCCTCCCTTTTCATTACAGACACCCCTCCACTGCAATCCTCAAAACAGTCAGTTCATGAAACGGTCAATGACCGTCAGACGCGCTTCATACTACTAAATAGAATTTTGTCTGTTTCCAAAATGGATTCTGTAACGTTACACGCAATTTGAAGTGGAGCGAAAGTGGACACTCTGGGTTTTGGGTGCGTGTTTAAACAGACATATACACATAATAATAATAATAATAATAATAATAATAATAATGATATTAAATGGTGGATCTTGGTGGCTTTTCTATGAAACACAACCAATTTTGTCTTAAATAAGCATACAAAAAAGATAGAAAGCAATCGAATGCTTTCATTATAGAGCTGGTCATTTTTAAAGTGACACCTCTGATATTTAATGTGATCAATCGTAAAATCTAAATAAGAGATTCGTTTGCTGCTCTTTAATCCGAATGTTTAAATTATACAGTGAATATTTTCATTTCAGATGAGATTTCATAACTTGATTTAATTTCTTTATAATCGCTATTCATTTTAATAGGCTAAACTTTATTTCATTTGCAGCATTTTCTAATGTTTATGTATGTTATTCTATCCTTTGTAAGTAATAATTGATAATAATAAAAACATTACTGATCATTTCAACAGTTTATTTACAATGAAACAGCTCCAGATGAAAAGATTTAGTAATTTGGGGAATTTATCCTTTATTTTCACATCGCAATGTTGACACATATCCAATATAATATTTCATATTCATATTCAAAAACGGAAATAATTGTGTGAGACAAAAGAGAGAACAACATCAAATTTACTGGCCCATCTATAGATGTTGCATTAGAAGCATCGGTGACATAAGCAGTGATTTGTTTTTTTGTAATTTCATGCAAAGATTATATTATACAAAGTATAACTCAATAAATTCAAGTCAATTTTAAAAATCAAGATAATAAACATTTTCAAGTAATTAAGATGCATCATCACAGTCTTGTGAAAAGGGTTCATAAACTCATCTAGAAAAGAAGCAGTGGTGCTGCTAGGGTTTCTACATACAATCACTGGCCATTTTATTAGGTACACCCTACTAGTACCAGGTTGGATCCCCTTTTGCCCTCAGAACTGCTTTAATTGTTCGTGGCATAGATTCAACAAAGTACTGGAAATATTCCTCAGAGATTTTGGTTCATATTGACATGATAGCGTCACACAGTTGCTGCGGTTTGTTGGCTGCACATACATGATGCAAACCTCCCGTTCCACCACATCCCAAAGGTGCTCTATTGGATTGAGTTCTGGTGACTGTGGAGGCCATTTGAGTACAGTGAACTCATTGTCATGTTCAAGAAACCAGTCTGAGATGATTTATGCTTTATGACATGGACAGGAGATTCCATCATGGATGTGCAGCCGACAAATCTGAGGCTATTATGTCAATATTTACCAAAATATCTAAAGAATATTTCCAGTACCAAGTTGAATCTATGCCACAAAGGATTAAAGCAGTTCTTAAAGCAAAAAGAGGTCTAACCCAGTACTAGTACGGTGTACCTAATAAAGTGGCCGGTAAGTATATGGCTTCAGATGGCCAGTCCGCCACTGCACCTTTGTCCCACATTCATTTCAAAGGACCCTGTACCAAAATGGTTGATCTATTGATGAGTTCCTTCTAATGGACAACAAAAGTGTGGTTAACATCTAATGTACATATCTATAGGGTTTCTACTGAGCCTCTTGTAACAATTTTCTAGGTCCCATTTTTTCATATTTTGAACAGGTATGAATAAATACCCATGCTTTCACATCATAACCATTTATAATGAAGTAGTAAATTTCTCTGATCTGTAGATTAGTACACATAAACTGTGGTTTCATATTCCACAGATGGTGATCCTGTACAGTATTCCCATGCAGCACATACACACACACACATGCATCATCTCCGTGGGGAGGATGTCCATCACATCTTTTTTGATCTTCAGTCATCTGCAGGCTTACATAACAGCAAAGGGACTCTCAGTTGTTGCATCTCTAGTGAAGTGGCCAATTATGCTTCAAAGTAAAATCAGAGTTTCCTTTTTTGAAACACACCCCATAAGGCGTCCCCCTGGCTCTTTTCCCACTGTTCCGTGTTTTATCACATTCCCACTCTCCCGTTCTGTAACTCAGATACGTGGAATGTAGGCACACATCCTCTCAGCTCGCTGCGGTCTTTTAATACCATCAAACATTAACAAGAAAGCTCGA
Organism: Danio tinwini; assembly: GCA_903798205.1. NCBI lineage: Eukaryota > Metazoa > Chordata > Actinopteri > Cypriniformes > Danionidae > Danio > Danio tinwini. The sequence goes on from CAIGQZ010034880.1 coordinate 6,082,474, forward strand.
CAGTCCAGGTGTTTGAGGATTCTAGACAAGCCCCCGAAGCCTCTTTCCTACTTTCTTTCTAGCCCAGCTCTTGGCCACAGCGAAAAAGAAGCATGGAATTTTTCCACACAAGACAGTATGCAAAGATGAGAAAAAGCCAGGAAGCATCCAAATAGAGACGATACTCTAGAGGCCACAGCATATTTATCAGTTCATCAGAGGAGACAAATAAAAAAAGACAAGCTTTATTTTGCTCCCATTATTTGATACTTGCAAATAGAGCGCTTCCCTCCCATTCTATGCCTGTCATGGCAAAACAAAAAAGCTTTTTAGTTGGGCAGAATTATTTGAGATAATGTGTGTTCTCCCAGTGAGACTCACAACTGATTTAACCTGGCTGCGAGTTGCCGTGGTGATGTGCAAGGAGGGCATGCGCGAGTGTGCGACGTCTCTCTTGGTTGCTGATGGGAATAAACTGGAGAAATAAAGAACATCGAGTTTCTAATGAATCTGTGCTGCACCTCCTCACAGCGTGTGCAAATGGAAATAATGTGTCCAAACAGCTAAGGTGAAATTCGTCCTTGTTTGACATTCTAGCCATCAAGTAAAATTGCTTTAAATTGACTGTGTGTTTGTAGGATGTGTGGGCTTATTTTCTAGAACAAACCAAACCTAGATTGCTTTAAAGAGATAAAGTATCTAGTTCGCTTTGCATTCATAGTGACTCTGGCTTCAAAAGTGGACTCAGACCTCATTTAGCTCCATTATAGTTGTGAAGGCCTATATCTACTAGGGTTGGGTACAGAAACCCTATGTAACCAAATCAGCATATGAATTATGGTGCCTTATTTCGGTGCCACTGGTGCAGCAACAAGGACATAAGAAGCATCAAGGGGTACATCAAAGGCACAGATAGGTACGTGTTGTGTCACACCATTTCTAAACATTTCATTCGAAACAACTTTCAGTTATTTGGACATCGTAGTTGATGTTGTTTAGGAAGGTACAGAAGGCAACGCTTGCAGTACAGCACATTCGGTGAGCGACTCCCTTCAGATTCATCAACATAGTTTAAAGAGGTGGTCCACTACAAAATCATATTTTAAACTTTAGTTGATGTGTAATGTAGCTGTGTGAACATAAACAACATCTCTGAATGTAGAGCCTCTTAAGGGTGGGCCTTTTAGAGGAACTAGGAAATATGACAGTCGTTTTCATGTTAGCTGAGTAGCTGTATGTAATCAAAGTAAGATATATGAAAAAATAACGTGATATTCTACAAATGAAGCATGAGCACACATTGCTTTGCATCTTATGAACACAACCAAGCCTTAAAATACACTGTGGACCACCCCTTTAAAATTGAATTATACTGATCAATTAAATGATTAAAATAAGTCGTCTACCACCGTTTTAGTTTTTATTTATAATGTAGTTTTAATTATAATGTAGTTTGTAAATATATAAATATATATACTGGCAAATAGAGCTATTTAAGTCATCTGGTGAAATTGTATTTATATTGCAATATATATCGCAGAGAAAAAAAAAATATTGCAATGTCAAATTTCTCTCAATATTGTTCAGCCCTTGTGGTGGGAGTGAACCAACACTCTCAATACACAGCTGAGTTAAGTCGCTTGAGCAAGGCACTAATCCCCCAACTGCTCCCCGGGCACCACAGCAATGGGTTTCCCCAACATGATCTCATGGCAATTTGTAACTTTTTGGTTTAGTGGCTAATTTGTATGATCTCATTTGTACAATTTAGTATGGTTTGTTATTTTGTTATCGTACATTTTCGAATTCGTATGATTTAACCACTAAACTGTCAAAACGTAAAATAGTCATGTTTCCTCGTGAAATCAGGCTGGTTTCTTACTGCTTCAGGTGTTTAAATGCAGAGCACAAATTCAGAGTATTAATGTACTTCATTAATTAAGATTTATTTTGAATAGAAAATGACTGGCAATTCTGCTAGGACATTGTCAATCTTTCCAAAAATAAATATTTTTTGTGTTTCTCAATGTAATAATAAACTTGTTATACCTTATTATTAGTTAATTTTGAATATTGCTGAATATCTTTTTCATGATGACAGTAAGTAATATTTTACTAGATATTTTTCAAGATCATTTTTCATTTAGCAAGATTTCATTCAGGCCCCCTGACTCACTCTGAGCTACTGGATGGGATCATGCGAATATGAAGGACTGATAGGAGAGTTGTTTTAATGGAGTTTGATACCGCATGTAGAATGAAAAAAAAATTCTGCTTTTCTCGGACAGTACAAACATGTGTTCCGTGATGATGATGTGACAATGAGTCTCCAGGAGTTCATTCAGTGAGTGTGTGTGTTTGTTTGCATGCGCTTAGAGATGTGCGTCTGTGGTGCTTCACTGACTCGCTAGGTGTGTAGGTCCCGTCACAAAATGGTCTTTTGGTAAATGAAACACTTTATTTACAGATCAAATCCAATCTTGCCTCCAATCGTCAATGCTAATTTCACCCTCACGCTCCATCATAACATCACAACTCACGTGATGAGACAACTTTTCACCTCGACGAGAAATCTCACCGCGATTTAATCTCGCGAGATCTCGTCGTACGAGGTCTTGTCACACCCTTAGTAATTAGGCAAGTTATTGTATAATGATTGTTTGTTCTATATAAGCTAAGAAAAATATATTGCTCAAGAGGGCTAATAGTATTGACCTTAAAATAGTTTAAAAAACAAATGCTTTCATTCTAGCCAAAATACAACTGTCACAATCAGCAGCGATCTAATCCTGGCTGATTGTTGGTAAACACGCAGATTGATTATAGAACTACAAATCCGATGGTATATGGACTACAAGTTCAGCCATGCACCGCTCACTCACACCTGTTCTGGTTTCCTGCTGATTGCTAACACACAGCTGAAGGTGTTCAGAATTTACTATATGGACTTTAAAAACAGCGCGCAAACACACATCTATGCTGAGTCTTGTTTATCTGTTTGTGAACTTTACGAAGTGTTTCCTTTGCTTTGTCTTGCCGTGTTTGAGCTTCACTTTGATTTAGTGTTTATTCCTGTCTGCTGCTTGCCTTACGACCACTCGCCTGTTATTTAACTATGACTCTGGATTCTCTGCATGTATCTGATTACCCCTGTGTTGACCATTGCTTGCCTGACTATTGTTATTGATAAAACCTGGATTTGGATCTGCACTCCATTGTCAGCATCCATCACATTACAAAATCAAAAAAGACTTTCTCTAGAAGAAAAAAATATTATAGGAAATACTGTGAAAATTCATTGCTCTGTTAAACATAATTTGGGAAATATTTGAAAAAGAAGAGCTAATAATTTTGATTTCAACTATGTGTGTGTGTCCTTTTGAAAATTGAATGAATGAATACAATGAAGGACATACATTACATACAATAGCCATTGTATCCTGAGGGTGACCCCACCGCTCTGTACCATATTTGAGTCCCAAGAAAAGTGTATTTTTAGCATCTATTATTTCTTGCTTTTTCCTTTATTCATGCACCCATCCGCTTTCAGCTGCTGAAATTCCCCAGTCTATTTTCCTCTGCATTGATGCAGGTGCTCTAGATCTTTTTGTCATAATAAGAGGGGATCCATTTTGTTTCTTTTAAACAGTAACAGTACATCTACCTGTCCTAAACTATAATTCCCTTCTGCATTCTCATGTCCCACTTTTTCTTTTCTTCCCCGCAAACAGACCCACCCAAACACACACTCCACCCCTGATTTGTTACGTTTGTTGGTCTCTGGTTTCTTTTTAACTTCTCTGTATCTCTGTATTTCATCATCTGTACACCCTCCTTTCTCCCTCCCTCGCCCTCAGTTCTCCTATATCCCTTTTCTTTTAGTCCGCTTTATCTTTTATTCTTCTCTTTTCTTTCATCCTGTCCTCGTTGCACATCAATCCCTCTTCACTAATCACCGTTGATGTGGTGTTAAATGTGGAAATGAGGTACATGCAACAGGAGGAGAAACTTACTCCATTTAAAGCTTGGCCCGGTCGTCCCATCCATCACTCTCTCTGGCACGGCCTCTCATCTTCTGCCCCGTCTGATTAATCATCACATGCACATTACAGAGGCAGCGTGATGTGAAATGGGCCTGAGGAATTTTTAAAAGATTCAATTTAGAGTATCACTTCTCATCCGTTCCCAATAAATGCCAACGTGAGCATCATTCTGGTGGTCTTGTTAATCAAGATACAAGGAGAGAGGGGAAGGATTCATTTAGAACGGAACTGCTTCATTTAATACTGCAAGGAATTTATGTCCAATTCACCTGATTGGCCACCTGAAGGAGGATGTTGGATTTTTGGTTGAAGGCATATGGGGGGGATTCCTGTATTTATTATGGGAGAGTCCGTGCAAAGTCTTCTCGAGCACATTCCAATGATTCTCAATAGGGTTGAGGTCTGGACTCTGTGGTGGCCAATCCATGAATAAACATTATGTTTCATGCTTCCTGAACTTCTCTTTCACAATTGGAGCACCATGAATCCTGACTTCATTCTTTGGGCACATATGCTGAACCTAGACCTAAAAAAACTGCACCATCACTGAGATGCCACAAGAGTTATCCCCCTCTCTACAGAATTGTTAGAAGGCCTGGATGTCTCTACTGCCGTCGTAATATTTGTGTAGTTTTCCTGGAAAATATGCGGTGGGTGATGCCCGACACCAAAAAAAAGTTCAACGATGACCTTATCCCGGAAGTGTAAAAAACATAGTATTTATTTACAAGAATGATGATAAAAATGTGTTTGCATGGGTTTCCTCCGGGTGCTACGGTTTTTCCCACAAGTCCAAAGACATGGGATATAGGTGAATTAAGCTAAATTGTTCATAGTGTGTGTGTGTGTGTGTGTGTGCGTGTGTGTGTGTGTGTGTGTGTGTGTGAATGTGTGTTTGTGTGTGTGTGTGTGAATGTGTATTGTGTTTCCCAGTGATGTGCAAAACATATAAGCTGGATAAGTTGGCAGTTCATTCCGCTGAATGAATGAAAGATAAAAATGTCCAGTGCAAAATACATGTACAGTGACCCAATCCCAAAAAGGTATGTACAAGGAAAAATAGCAAAAATATACAAACAAAACTATAAAGACATGTATATGAAACTCAAAAACAAACAACCATTATATCTACAGGATATAACAGTATCCAACACAAAAAGAATTGCTCACAGTTCTGCCACAACACGCTCGCTAGCCAGGTAAACTGACCAAGAAGTCGAGTCTGGTGTCTCCTTGTATACGCCAGACTCCGCCCATCGATTGAGACATACCATAAACAGGTAAGTACTTTAAACCATGTCTTTAACATCATTCACCTTAGCGGCATAAACATCAATAGAAACTTACATCTGCTTAATAGATCATCACACATATGTATCATAAATACAAATACCTCATAACATGAACATATTTTCTCCTCAACCAGCCATAATGGCTGTACCCAACACAAACAACTATGGTACAGTTGGAGATTCAGCATGTGATGCCGCCATGGCACAGCTTGTGATGTCATAAGTCGGCACCATTCCTGCGCTCGGTTTGGCCGACCCAGCACTGAAGATCAAATTTCCCTAGACGGACGAACAAACAAACGAACAAACATAAGTGTATGTGTATGCTCATTGTAATCGGAGGGGAGATGGGAATGTGGAGGAAATGACTGGATCCTGGTGAGATGGTGCGTGCACTCGTCATCTGCAGTGAATGGAGGGCAAAGTAAGTAAGGGTAAGTGGTGATGTAAGTGTGTGTGTGTGCATGTGGATTGTATACCAGTACGGCCATCGACTTCTTCACAATTCCCAAATCACAGCACTGCCCAGGCACTTGGCAAGGTGGGTCCATCACTTAAACCGCCTCTCTTTAAACCCTGATGTGACCATCACTCTGGACAGGGTGAATCTGGACTCATCAGTTCACATGACCTTCTTCATTGCTCATTGTGTATGGAAATGCTTGTATCTTCACTATCAAACAGCCTTGAGTTGTATTGTTGTTGTTTTTTTACGAGCTGATTTCACCAGACATTTAATAATCAATGATCTCAATCATGCAATATTTTTTCAGACCACATTTCTTTCTCAAAGATGATGGTTTCCCATTATTATTTCAGTTTTTTAATAATTAGTTGGACAGTTAATTTTTTGTAGTACTGCTAGTTTTACTTAAGTAGTTTCACTCAGATTTTTTTTGCTTGATGTCTGCCAGCAATTTGACAGCTTAACATCTTTTCCATGACCCCAGGATGTGTCTTCAGACATGGTTGCCTAATAAATGAGAAGTTACTCTCTGCATCAGTTAAGGCTAATATAATTTGTACCAGCTGAAACATAACCATCCATGCAGTGATTATTATCTATTTGCTTAGTTATATCCAGGTGGTAACCTTTTTTGTTTAGACAAGCAGTGTATTTGTAATAGGCTAGCTGAATGCAATTAGATATATATATATATATATATATATATATTGCTCTACAGTATATGTTATTTTCTTCAAATGATATTTATGTCAATCAATCAATCAATAATCCCAGAATGCTGTGATTTATAAGTTATATTTTATGATTTAATTTATAAATAATGTAAAATAACCTCAAATAATAGGATTACAAACATTTCATACTGACTACATTTAGAATAATTTTATTCATAGTGTGGTGCCTTGGACACTGGGCAGCATTCTGTATACTGTATAGGTTATGAAGAGTTTTCCAATTTTCTATATGTTTGGAATATCCAAAAGACTTACTACATTATAAAGAATGTAAAGCATAAAACATATAGAGAGCATACTGTGTAAAATATTGCTTTCCACAATGCAGTAAACTCCATTTGAAATTTCCATTTCCAGTGTGACGAAAAAACAGGAAGCAAAGCCAATGTTGGTTTACAACATTTCCTTCTTGCCTCATGTATTTCATCAGACATTTAATTCAAAACTGGATTAAAATGTAAAATAACCATATTTATTACATGGCTGTCTGGAATAATTCAGCTTCATGTTGAGTTCAGAACATCCTGTGTGTATGTATTTCACCTCATCCACCCCCCCTCCCTCTCTTGCTTTCTCATATGTATGTATTCTTACAATGTTGCATAGTTGACTGGATGCAGGAAAATGGTCAGGAATAAAGATTTGAGCCAAATTGTTAAGGGAAATTGGCTAGGTAAGAGTATCTCTGAAACCACAACGTTGTGTTTTTTCAGCAGTAGAGAGAATTTACTGGCAGTGATCTGAGGAGAGACAAATCACAGAAAGATGACGTGGGTATCTAAATATGAGTGCATGAGGGTTACCAAAGCTATCCTATTTGGTCTTTAACAGAAGGACTACTGTAGCACATTCCACACAATATTGTAAAGATAGTTAAGGGAGAATAGGTTACAACACAGTGCATCTCACTTTGATGTATACAGCCATGTGTAGGTGTAAACCAATCATTCAGAGTCACTATGATGACCACAGTAATTATTTAAAGTGCCTACAATGAGTGTTGGAACTGGACTTCAGAAAAGTAAAACAAGGGGAAGTTGACTGATGGGTGGATGCAGATATACACCTTTTTTTTCCCAAGGAAATTGACTTCTTCACCTACATCTAAAATCAAACATTCACTCCTGACTCACCTTCCTCTTTTTTAGTCCCTGATTTACAAGGGGTTGCCACAGTGGGATAAATCGCCAATTACCCTGCATATGTTTTACGCAACGGATGTCCTTCCAGCAGCAACCCAGCACTGAGAATACACCTATACCGCATGTCTTTGGACTGGGGGCAAAACTGGAGCACCCGGAGGAAACCCATGCAGATATGGGAAGAACATGCAAACTCCACACAGAAATACCACATCAGGCAGGTGTAACCCCGCCGGTCCTACACCACCTGACCCGATCCGAGCTGGGATAGAACCGGCGACTCTTCGTATGGAATAGGTTGCTCTAACAAGGAGGCTAAAGACCATGGCCCCTAGCGTCTGTAGCTAGAGCACATTTAGAGGTCAGAGGAGTGATGTTTACCTGTACAGCATTTCGCTAGTTGGCCTCTGTTACACTCACCCCCATCCCGGACGAGCCCACACGTGTAACCCAACAGTCCTACAGCACCCAACCCGCTCTGAGCTGGGATTGAACCAGCAACTTTTCGCATGGGAGTCGGTTGCTCTAACAAGAATGCTAAAGACATAGCACTTCACCAGCTGGCCTCTGTTACACAGGCATATCATGCAGTCAGCAGAGTAGTGGTAATGTAGGTGTAGTTCAGTTTAATAAAAATTTCACCATCAAAGAGCAGCTCCACCAAAGCCCCAACCAAGCAAGACAAAGGTGACAGTGCCAAGGAACCAAAACTCCACCAACTGATGGAAGTGAAGAACAAACCTTGAGAAAAACAGGCTCCGCTGTGATGACCAGTTCACTTGTGGCCCAACGTAATGGGCAAATTATAAATATGCATATGTATTTAAACATACACGTGCACACACAAATGCAATTACAAACTTTACTTTTTAAATGCAACACTATATTTTTGCATAGTATTATCCCAACTGGCAAGTGTTAGAAACGCACTGTACAAAACTAGGACAAGCTACTAAAACAACGTCTGGCAACTATGCTATTCCAATTGGAGATTTACTGTAGCTGTCTGAAACACTCTTTCTGTGCGTGTGGTGTAATAGAGACAGAGAGAGAGAGACAGCTTCATTATCTCCTCACAGTGTCTCTCTGTCCATATGTTCACCAGCACTACCTCAGTTCACTACATCGTGAATGAGACGTTGGAAACAGCTGCTGAAATTGAGTGTGTGTTTGTGTGTGTCCTCATACATATGTCAACTCGAAGGAATTATTCATCAAAGTGAGAGCTCCTGCACGCTGAGTGTCAGCATTGGTTTGGTGATTGGATTTCGTCTCAACTTGGCAAAGAAGTTCCCCTGTGGAGGCGAGAGAGACACTTTGTTTGTCCTTTCTCTCTATCAGTTGGGGATGTGATGGATCGTGGTGTTTGTGTCAGCTGAGTAAACAAGTCTGTTTAAGCTGCTTCATCAACATTGGACAAAGGATGTCCAGCCCGGGCAACATCAGAAGCCTCATAGACAAAGAGACTGTAACAACATATTAAAATTCAACGAAACAAATGGGCATTTTGCATATGTGTCAAGAAGCTATTGGTTTTTAAAAAATACAATCTTTAAAACTATAAGGTGATGCAAATATCAGCAGTGGTTCAGAGATATTCAAAGTCTAGAAAAGTAACCAAAAACATTCCATGTGATTTTAGTCGTTACGTTAGAATTAGGCTAGATTTAGGTTATGACATCAGGTGACCAAAATTCAATGTCCAGCCAGCATCTAAGGACAACATTATTTGATGTAGGTATTTGGTTGATTTTAGGTTGAAAAGTGACAAAAAATCCAATGTCAAGCCAACATCTTAAAACAACGTCATATTGACGTCAAATACTGATGTTTATTCGCCAGGTATGACAACCAAAACACAATGTCTGATAGACATCATAGTGGTAATGTCCACATAACATTGAGCTGTAACATTATTAGACGTTGATACTTGGTTGATTTTAGGTTGGACGTTAAACCAGATTTTATTTCCAAACAAAATGCAATGTCCCCACGAAGTTGGGGTACAACGTCAATTTGACGTCTTGTTCAACTAGGACAGTTTTGTGCAGCAATAAAACTGTAAATATGACTGAAAAGTTAAATCACTGAGATCACATGGAATATTTTGACAGTTTTTTTTTGTTCCTTTGCTGGACTTAGAATGTCTCAGGACTGTTGCTGTATCTGGAGTTTCAGACAGCTGTCAGATTTCATCTAAAACATCTTAATTTGTGTCACAAAATGAATGGAGGTCTCAAAGAATTGAATAGAATGGCATGAGGTTGAGAAATTAATTGATTAGCATTTTATGAATTACCAATAACCACAATTTCTACTAAAAAGCAAATTAGCATTAAATTTTTATTAAAATATAATAAAATATTTGAGGGGGGGGGTAGGGGGGCAATATCTTTAAGAATTACACTGCATTATTTTAAAACCATAATAATAAACATTTCATTCAAATAGTATTTTATTTTCTTCAAAGCGATTTACAGGACACATATTACAAAGACAATCCCACTGGATCAGTTTGGATTTAAGCGTCTTGCTCAGTAAGTACTGTACAACAGCACAGATCTCACTCTTTGCCGGTCTTGAACCAGCAGTGACCTTCTGATTGCAGCCTTAAGCTGTGGAAAACTGCACCACATTACTAAAACAATCAACCATCTTAAGCAGACAACACACAGTCAGTCTGTCATCCCTAAACCACCAACTAAACAGCCCACACTGAACATGGCAAAGTAGAAATGACATGTAGAAAGAATCCTATAGATTGCAGTGTATGTAAATATGGATAATCTATGACCTTATTTGTGTTCCGTTGGAGTGAATGTACTCTACTAGATCCATTCTAATCAAATGAAAGTCTGTAATCTGGAAAAAAGAGCATACAGCTCAGTTAATTAGAGTTATAACCCCATTCTCTCTGTCCGTTTGCCCCAGCAGAAATAAGCGGGCTCAAATCGAATGATTTTATCATGCGAAATGAAGCTTTTGTGCTTGTTGAACATCTTTGTCTAACATCACGGTTTAATTGGAAGGCAACGCACCACATTAGGCAGCATACAGTCTGCAACTGTGTACTGAGACTGTAGCTTCGGGTAGTTTAAAGGAGTAAAAAAAAATAATTTTATAAATCAAATTTTTCCCATGGCTTTATAATGTTAGTAGAGTATTTGCGCCAAAAAATTACTATTTAAATTTGATATGACCATTTTTACACTTTTCTCTTAAGTGTTTTGTATTACATTGTTTTCAGTTTTTTAGCATACGATTTAGTAGTAAAATTATAATAGTATAATTTTTCAATTTTTTTTTTGAAATAATTTTAGTGAAAAAAAATGTATGCATGAACTAAGGAGTATTAAGTTTGATGTATTGTAAATCTTTCTTAACATTAATTAAAGCTAAATAGTGAGTACCTGTTAATTCAAACCAATCAAAAATGTTAATAGATAACTTTTTTGAGCAGTGTATTATGGCATAACTGAGGTTGTTTTATAATGTTAACCATGTTATCACAGATATATGAAGATTAACATACAGTGCTCCTTTGTTAATCGCGAGAGTTACAAATAACCTGCAATAGGCGAAATCCGTGAAGTAGTCAGCTTTATTTTTTAGAATTATTAGATGTTTAAAGGCTGTAAAACCCTTCTCTATACACTTTATACACTTTTCTTAGACCTGCATTAACATTATTACACTTGTAATTCTTGTTTAAACACTCTCAAAGTTCAAACCTTTGTAGAAAAATAAGTTCAGTATTATAGAATGAAACCAAATATCAAACCATTTGATCCTTATTTATTTATTCCGTAATGGTGCCCTATTGGCACATAAATTCTACCTTCCTTAGCACATATCCAGAAGTTAAACTTGTTGTGTAATGGTTTGCGTCTTACTCTGTCTTTTAGGTGTTACCGCAGGTGACTGATGGTGCAGAATGTTTCGTCGACATTGTGGGGAGAAAACTTGCAAACACACAGTACAGCACTTCAGAGTCACACTGCTAGCGATCAAAGATTTATGTATGCATTCTGTACTGTACAGGAGACACGGCATGAAGGAGATTGATTGACAATGGTCTACAGCCAGCCAGGATGCAGAACACAATGTGCTAATCAGGACGCAGAACACAATGCGCTGTAGAAAAATGTCAAATTGCATGAAAAAAAATCAGTGAAACTGCGAGGTTACAAAAAGTGAACCTCATTATAGCAAGGGACCACTATATTCAACTTAAATGTTGAAACCAGTACAACATAAGCCTTAACAACTAAACAAAAGTGAAGTTGCAGCCCTTCTTATGACTGTCACACAAGCACAAAACTGCAACAAAGAGTCCCTGGCCTGGTTCCCTCTCGTCCTGTACTGTCAGCACTTCTCCTTTCATCCTTTTGGAGCTCCTCTGTGGGTTTTGAGACCAGTGTGGTACACGGGTGACATCCATTAACACTCGCTCGGCTCCCTTGGCTCTCGGCCCCAGCCCACTTAAGGGGGTACCCTCGAAACTGAACTCTGCGCTCTCTGTCACAACAACCAGGTCACCATGGGTAAAACGACAAACAAGGTGAAAGAAAAAAAATGAGAAAGGGAAAAAAAAACTTTTGCGGTTGAGGTCCACTGTGATAATCCTGGACGGATTTCTCGACAACCCCACTAACCACAAACTCCAATAGCCTCTCACAGGTGGAGTTGTACCCTTGAGAATGTGCTCTGCTCCCTTTCCTGTCACAGCAGCCAGAGCACTGGGGGAAAGATAGATGAGGTGAAAGAAATGAAATGGAGAAATGAGAAGAATAAAAAATGTGAGAGGTGAAGAAGGAAAGAAACAAAAATAGGTTCAGTTCCCTGAACACACAGATGCCTTGCACTCAGACAGCCAAGTGGACGGTCTTCCTTTTCTTTGCTCCTAAAACTTGTGTTAATGATTACACATGTGTGCCACCCCAGTCTTGTGTCCCACAGAGGATCTCTGGAATTATAAAATTAGGAATTTTATGCATTTTTAAGGCCATGATATACTTAATATTGAAGACTGAACTGAACCGACACCATTATGAATAAATCTGCATGAAACAGTTTGTTTTGGCATCTCAAAGCAGTTCACCAAAGCAAAAGTTCGGGGGAGTTCGTTTTGGCTCCTAAACACGTTTAAGCTAGCATTGATCAATGGCGATTGTGCAGTCAGTGGTAGTGTTCTGGAACTCCACTTTCTTTGACGTTTGATTGATTCGTTTCTCATTCCACTGAAGTCAGACACGAGAACAACATCCAAAACAACAGCACTAGCCACATGAATACACTGGAGAGGCGATTAGCAGAGCTGCTACATATGTATCCGCACCTGTACGATCACTCGCAGCAAAAACCCAGGGCAAACACCAGATGAGAAGCCCACCTCATTGCATCACATCTTTTCCATCTGTTTGAGCACAATTCGGTGTCTGTCCATGGCAAATAAAAACAGAGTAAAGACAGTGCAGTGGTGCTTCTTTTGGAGAAAGCTGTTTGATAGATGTTTAAGAAACTATTCTTCTCTCACAGCCACCATCATTATTATATTTATGGAGTACACGCGAACATCTCGTTGCTCTCAAATAAAGAAAGAAAAAGAGCTTTTTTTGAAATATACCAGGGCCTTTAGTGCCAATTCAGACCGAAAGCATAATTACACTGAAAACGCACGACTCAACGCTCAGGATTTTTTGTTTTGTTTTTAATTGCAGCATAGAGCATGATTCAATTCAATTCAATTCATCTTCATTTGTATAGCGCTTATACAATGTAGATTGTGTCAAAGCAGCTTCACATGGAAGTTTATAGTGAATTGAAACAGTGTCAGTTCAGTTTTCAGTGTTTAAGTTCAGTTTAGCTTAGCTCAGTTCAGTGTGGTTTAAAAATCACTACTGAGAGTCCAAACACTGAAGAGTAATTCCATCGATGCGCAGCTCTACAGATCCCGAACCATGCAAGCCAGTGGCGACAGCGGCGAGGAAAAAACTTCACCAATTGGCGAAAGTGAAGAATTTAAAAAACCTCGAGAGAAACCAGGCTCAGTTGGGCACGACCATTTCTCCTATGGCCAAACGTCTTGTGCAGAGCTGCAGTCTAGGCGCAGTAGCTGGACCTCAGTGACATTGTCTTGTAAACAGAAACTTGCAAGGCTTGCCCAGCCTCACAGTTCTTCTCACTGTTTTGAAACTGAAAATGAGCAGTGGTGCTGCGCATAAAAGTTGAAGATCTTTTAACTTGACACTATTTCTAAAAACATGGTGCTCATATGTGCAACGTTTCAAAAGGCACGAGATGCAAAAGTAATGGTCATGCACGTCCATCAAGTGTGTATTAACATTGAAAAGCAATTGAAAAGTAGTGCACTGGAATGGAAAAACATGTACTGTGTGAATGAGTCCTTAAGCGATCTTGCTGCCTTGTGTTGTTGTCCAACACCATCATCAACAGCCAAAGATCAATTCCAATACTCAAGAACAGAGAACACACAGATGGATTAGAACAGATGGGTTTTTGAACCTGAGGATGCTCCAAATGGAGAACAGTGCGGCTAAATAAAACAGGAGGGAAGTGCAGCTATTTTCTATTCACTATTATTTCAGAGATATTTATGTACATATCTGAACTTATGCTGAGAACTATATATATATATATGAGTTACCCTCCACAAGCATGTGAAAGTGAAGTAAACATTCACATAAATATTATAACAAAGACATAAATTAATATAAAAATGTTTCATTTGCATTGTGCAAATTATCTTCATGTTTTTGCACATATTATATAGATTAAAAAAGAGAAAAAAAATCTAATTATGAATGTTGTAATGGGCGACGTGGTGGCGCAGTGGGTGGCACAATCACCTCACAGCAAGAAGGTTGCTGGTTTGAGCCTCGGCTGGGTAAGTTGGCCTTTCTGTGTGGAGTTTGCATGTTCTCCCCGTGTTTGGTGGGTTTCCTCCAGGTGCTCCGGTTTCCCCCACAGTCCAAAGACATGCAGTATAGGTGAATTGGGTAAGTTAAACTGTCCATAGTGTATGTGTGTGAATAGATGAATGGATGTTTCCCAGTGATGGGTTTCAGCTGGAAGGGCATCTGCTGCGTGAAACAAGTGCTAGATAAGTTGGCGGTACATTCCGCTGTGGCAACCCCAGATTAATAAAGAGACTAAGCCAAAAAGTAAATAAATGAATTAAATAATGTTCAAACTATTTTTCCTTTTAAACATGTGAAGCTCATTTGACCAACAGGAAGATCACATCATCTCATTTCTCACAGGATGCGTTCTGTGTTTTTGTGGTCTTTTGAGTTCATTCTTCCATAGTAATCTGGCAAGACCGGTCTCCATGAGAACATGAGTCTGTTCTCTGCACTCTTGGATTTGAGAAACAGCCAATGCCTGTCATGAACACCAGCTGAGTGGCAACAAGCTCCACTAGACCCTGTTCCTTTGCCATTCACCTGGACTCCATTTTCCACAACTCATTGTACTAATTACTGCTTCACCTAATCTCCATTACTCTGATGGCATACACACTCTGTCAGCATATGAAATCCCCCTATACATTCACTGTTTTCTACATTGTCCACTAATATAGTTGATTTTTAAAAAGTAAATGAAAACAATTGAGTCAATTCAGAAGGGTTGCTGTTTTGTTTGTGGACGGATTTGATTTCTAGATCTACACCTAAAGAACTGTCTATTAGTAATAAAGCAAATCATTTAGATTTCTGTCATGTATACTTACTTAATTACTCCCAGGGCCGTTTATATCAAAGTTGATATTTAGTCCCACCATGTTGGTGTTTCGCAACATCACATTTTTACAAGATGGGTCGTTAGCCCAATGCTCAACCCCCAACCTGGAGGACCAGGACATACACACATACACTATGGACAATTTAGCTTACCTTATTTACCTAGCACAGGGATGGGCAAACTTGATCCTGGAGGGCCGGTGTCCCTGCAGACTTTTGCTCCAACCCTAATCAAACACCCCTGCCTGCAGCTTTATAGTGATCTTGAAGACACTGATTTAGTGTGTTCAGGTGTGTTTTTTTTTTTATAATTTTTTTTTTTTTTTTAAAAGGACAGTGGAGATTTTACAGACAGGAAAGTGTGGGGAGCAGAGATAGGGGAAGGATCGGTAAAGGACCTGGAGCCGGGAATCGAACTTGGGTCGCCGCAAGCACCCTGGTGCCATGTGTCGACGCACCAACCACTAGGCCATTAGCGCCAACTGTTCAGGTGTGTTTGACTAGTGCTGGAGCAAAAGTCTGCAGGGACACCGGCCCTCCAGGATCAAGTTTGCCCATCTCTGACCTAGCGCAAGTCTTTTGACTTGTGAGGGTAACCGGAGCACTCGGAGGAAACCCACGCCAACACAGGGAGAACATGCAAACTCCACACAGAAATGCCGGCACTGGAACCAGCGACCTTGCTATCAGGCGACAGTGCTACCCACTGTGCCACCTCTGTCATGTATACAAATAAATAAAATATTCAGAAACTTACACTGACAGGATTCTGCTGTTGATGCCCTCTGCAAAAAAAAATGGTTCCTTCGGCTAATGGGTTATTCCTTCCTAATATTCGATATGGCAGCAGGCCTTGGTCTCCAGTAAACAGCAAAAAATCGTACTTCGTAGATGATATCCACCCCTCCTTTACCCAGGACAACACCAGCAAAGTTTGAGTCCCCCTTGATCCCTTTCTACAACACAAGTGTATAAAAACCTGGGCTATGTTCGAAATAGCTTACTGCTTGAGT
The DNA here is from genome assembly GCA_903798205.1 of Danio tinwini. Classification (NCBI taxonomy): domain Eukaryota; kingdom Metazoa; phylum Chordata; class Actinopteri; order Cypriniformes; family Danionidae; genus Danio; species Danio tinwini. The sequence continues at coordinate 6,098,906 of CAIGQZ010034880.1, forward strand.
AGGTACTACATTTGAATTTACTACATGACTGTTAGAAAAGTTTGTACTATAGAGTATGAATATGAGTGGTGCAGTATGAATAGAACTCGGATGTATTACATCTGCTATTTGTCAATATCACGAGACCTATCATGTGTCAGTTGTGTTGCTTCACTCCCATTCATGAATACTCTTGCGGGGTATCATGGGATAAAGTAGCATCCATCCGATGTGCATTTTAGAATCTTGTCGGAAGTAGTAGGTCAATCAGGTACTTCTCACACACTCTCGTTTTTCAACTACCATGAATTCAGACATACTACTCAGCTTACATACTGTTTATAGCATATTATATGAAAGTATGAAAGTATGCAATTTTGGACACAATTCTGGTCCTCAATTGTCCTCTACTGTCATCGCTCCTCCTCCTCTCATCCCTCCAGAGCTCCATTGTGGGACTGAAGACTGGTGTGGCACACAGGTGATGCTCATTAACACTCATGCCACTGGTCTTGCTTCAACTCCCACAGCTCTCGGCCCTGTCCCACTTGTTACAGTCATTGTGTCAGAATATAGAATGTTTCTAAACACAAAACAAAAACCGATGTTCTTGTGGAGACCTTGTAGGAATAAAAAGACAGAAGGATACAGAATGGAGCTTTGTGAGAACCAAGATGTGCTTCTGTATTTCTGTTTGTCGTCTGACCTTCCCAGGATAATTTACCAAACAATAAATAGGTACATTCATTGTCTGCATTATTTTATTTTATTTAGATAATTGATGCTTATAAGATGGATGGAACTATTGTCAACCAACAGCAGTAACCAAAGAACTGTTTAATGTTTGCTATGTCAGAATTTATTCAGCAAATTCATTTCTATCTACCATTATAGCTCCATTATAGCTATATCTTCTCTCCAACGTCAGATGGTCAGGGCATGTACAGACAGTCCAACATATTGTCATTAGTGTCAGCAGCACAACAGGCAAGCTTCGTATTGCCCATAGCAAATGCGTACCCTGATTTGATATAACAGACATTGGCAGAAAAAACAAGTTGTTTTTACAGTTTGTTTGCTGCACAAAGTGTTCTTGGAGTGTCATATGATTAGTGTTGAAGTCACACTGAATGTTTTGACAGTGTTTTTGGTTCCTTTTTTGGGTTTTGAAGGTCTCAGGACAGTTGCTGTCTATAAAGGATCAGAGAGCTCTCAGATTTCACTTTAAATATCTCCATTTGTGTCACAAAGATAAATGAAGAGCTCAGGGTTAGACAGACGCGAGGGTAAGAAATTAATAACAGAATTTTTATTTTTAATGCTGTTTGACACAATCAAAAACTACCTTAAGTAAGTGTTTAAAGGTTATGGCACTGTAAGTTTCTTGTTTTTTTAAATGTGGGATTTTCATCACTCGTTTCTGATATGATACTTTAAAAAGTGCATTAAAACAGGATGAAGGAAAAAGCTTCCTCTTACCTCTTTACCTTTACCTTGCCACATTATATTGTATATCACTATGATAACATGATATTGTTGCCTGTGATTCCTGAAGATAAATACCAGAAAATAACGCAACTGGAATAACTACAGCAGTCGTCATCGTCAAACTCATATGAAGTAAGATCTTCCCACGACATATGATGTCCCATTTCTTGTAGGGGTACAAAATTAAAATTGGGATTGGGCAACCCAGGCTCATTCTAAAAAAACGTACCGCTATATACATTCTGGAGAGCGGCAGATACATTCTAGGAGGTACTTTTTTTGCAGATCTTGTTTTCGGGAGTCCACCAGAGGCCGCTGTGCACGCTTTTTGAGATCTCAAATTTCTCTCACGAGTGCCATTCATGCCTGGTCATCCCACGAAAATTCACCAGAGGCCGCTGCCAACTGATTGACTGACAGAATGACTGACTGATCAACTGACCCACCCTGACCCATCCTCCTTTCCTAAACTTAAATAATAGTGTTTTCAAAAGCACTGATTGACCCGCCCACCCACTTTCCTAAACCCAACCGACAGTTTTAAAAAGCAATCCAGAAAAAGAAAAGCCCTTGCCTGATTTTTATTACGTTTTCAGATCTTACCACATTCTCACCATATTATTTACTTGTTTATTAAATTTTCTGGCTTCTGTTTTTGTCTTACCAGCTTTCTGAAACCATCCTTTGCCAGACTCGAACCCCATCATTGTAGTCAACTCCTCTCTGTGTCTCAAGTCAGCTGATATACATGGCAAGCTAACTGCACAAACGTAACAGCAGGAAAGCTGTCCACACAGAGGTAAGAGCTCAGCTGGTAAACGCTAAAAGGATTGGCATCATACTGCCCTATAGTGTTTGTTTTAAAGACGAAATGCAGCCATACGTACTTATGGCTACATAATTTGCCATCTCCAGAAACTTATATAGGGCTACGTTTTCAGAATGAGTCTGTGTTGGGATTGGGCCACAGACACAGTGTTGATTTTTATCCACTATGACATCTCAACACCTTCTAGCATTTACAAATTCTATTTTGGACAGGAGAGTTCTTGAACATACAATCTATTTCCAGGAACAAACTTATATTTGAACAGATCAATAAACCCCACGCAGAAACTCCAAGAAGGCCTGTGGCATCTTCTCTTGTGCAGTAAGAGGGACCCCAGTGTACCCTGTGGGTTTGAGCACAGCAGACTCAGCACAGCCGTCTCATTACAGCCTTCACCACAAGGACAAAGCGCTTCTCCTTTATCACTATTTCAAAAAGGCTGTCACACAGGACCGCAGATGCTGACAGCTCTGCTAGAGCAGCTCTCCATCCTGTCAGTCAGGAGTCATTACGGCTCTATGTTCAGTTGAGAAGATCTGGGCACTGACCCAAAGTACATCTTTATGAGTTGAGCCCAAAGACTGCATTTCAGCGCCCATAGTGGGCCAGCAGATTGTCAGAACACAAGCCTCATCAAATATTGATCAGAAACAAGGCCCTCTGATCAGCAGGAGAAGGAGAAGAACAAGATTTCTGTCCTTCCACATATGAGAGCAGAAATGAAAAGTGTCTCTTCAAAGCTCTTCAAGGGCATCCCTGTCTGAAAAATATTCACATCTGAACTGGTTTAAGGGTCTGCAAGGCGGGGGGATGTTCTGAACGGCTCAACATGAAGACAGCGGTGCTTATGAAGCTCATTTGAAATAGTACTTTGCATGCAGGTTAAACATAATGGAAAATAACGGTCAACTACAGTTACACTGAAAACAGATATCTGCTGTAGAAACAATTTTCACTCAGGAACAGCTAATAAATTTCAAATTAAAAACACTAAAATAAAATTGCAGCTCTATGTCCGGGAAAAGACAACAGCAGTCTGGAGCCGAGAAGAGGAAAAAAGTACACGATGAATCACGTGCATCACTTTCAGGTAACTTTTGTCCATGAATCTGGAAAACATTATATTTTTGGTTGTTCAAGTAAATTAGTGAGGCTAACATTTAAATGGAGTTAACCACACCTTTTTTTGTCTCTAACCAGTCACCTACTCCCTTAAACTTATTTAAGGAAGACCATCCCTCTAGCACTGTTCCTCTCTTTCTTTTGAACCCACCCTCCCTCCCCCTATTTTCTTGTATCCCTTTCACAACCCTATACCCTCTTCATTCCTACATGTAGGTTGAATCGGGGGGTCCAACCACTCTGCCAAAATACTACAGAGACAGTACCTTCACTCTGAGTCTCCAGGCATAGTAGGACGCCCGATCAACCTACCCACCTACTTACCAGCCATCCTTTTACTCCCCTTCCCCTTCATCCTACTGTTGTCTTTCTATTCCCTTTATCCCTACATCCCTACAGTAAAGTCTAGCTTAAAGTGTGGCGTGGTCCATGATGGTGAAACTTCACCACAACTGTGAAAATCTGCCTTATTTGTTGTTGTTTGCGTTCAGTTTTTTCCTTTGCGGCTATGCATTGTGCTTTAAACTATGATAGGACATGCTTTATGTCTTTTGCGTTTGCCACACTTCCCCATGTTGCTGATAATTACACAAACTTGTGTAACTTGTGCATTTCTGTTTGCACACCAGCTACATACACATGCACTGCACAATTATTTCACTGTTTGAATTTTTATTATTATATAGTTTTTTATTATTATATAGTTGTTATATTCATTCATTCGTTCATTTTCTTTTCGGCTTAGTCCCTTTATTAATCCGGGGTCACCACAGAGGAATGAACCGCCAACTTATCCAGCACATGTTTTACGCAGCGGATGCCCTTCCAGCTGCAACCCATCTCTGGGAAACATCCATACACACTCATACACTAGAATGGGACTCGAACCAGCAACCTTCTTACCTACTGCGCCACTGCGTCGCCATATTTATGATATTATGTAATATAGAATATTCTGCAGTTATCTTTGTTTATTGTTTTGTCTATTTCTACATTTCTTATTGCTGCTGTTCTTTCTGAGAGCTGCCAAGTTAACTAAATTTCATTGTATCACTGCAATGACAATAAAGTCTCTTTAGTCTTTACATCGGTGGATTGGTGTGTTTTATAGACCGCTTTTTCATTTTTGTACATTACAATATGAAATAACAAAACTGACTAATATTTTGTGATTTCTGAAAGATCAATAATATAAAATTAGTCAAATTACTGTAAGCCACAGGCTATAAACCATTTTTATTGCATAAATTCATTAATGGTTATTTTTTTCTAAATGTTAACAAAGTTTTTGTTTAAAAATGCACTCATTAAACAGTGAAGCCGTTCTACAAAGCATACCCTCATCGGAGCGAGCATCACACACAAAGACAAAGAATTTGTCTTTCTCGGATACACAGCTAGAGCGAGCTCTTGGAATCGACTGGAGTGTAGACGGTGATAGTTTCAGATTCAGCAACACCTTAGCAAACCAGCCAGGAACACGTAGAGGCATACTAGCAACTGTCGCCTCCATATTTGACCCTCTTGGTTTCCTTGCGCCATACGTCCTCACTGGGAAGAAGATCCTGCAGAAACTGTACCTTCAAGGTGGTGGCTGGGATGACGATGACCTCCTGCCCAAATTGCTGGAACCACAGTGGAAGAGCTGGCAACATGACGTCTCCAACCTGGAAAGGATAAACATACCCCAATGTTATGTTTTTTATGTTACAGAAAATTAGCTATGGCACAACTCCACCGCAATGGCATTATGTGCCTACAGACAAAAATCCAGCAGATGGAGCATCTATGGGAAAAACAGTGACTGAGTTGCTTGAATCTGACTGGTTCTCTGGTCCTGCATTCCTGTGGGAAACCGAAGTACTCCTGTTTGAAAATGTGATACCAGAACTAACAATTGGCGATCCAGAGATCCGAAAGGCTCAAACATCTGCATTACAAACACCAAGACCATTCAACATTGCAGATTGTCTTGTCAAATTTTCATCATGGTCCAAAGCTATAAATGCAGTGGGCCGCCTTGTGCGTCAGGCTAAGCAAATTAGGTCAAATTCGCTAACCACAGAGGGTGACTCAGAATATGTAAATGTCAAAGAGTTGCGAAAACAAGCATACGGAAAGGAAATTGAAGTTTTAAAGGAAATCAGTTGACAAAAGGCAACAAACTCTACCAACTTGATGTCTTTCTTGACACACAAGGCATTGTGAAGGTGAAAGGAAGACCTCACTACTCAACTCTCTGTGACTCACTCAAACATCCCATTATTACTCCCAAAGATCATCATATCACACAGCTGATAAAAGCTCACTAACAAGAAATAGTGCAGCAATGAGGCAAGTGGTTATTGGATACCATGTATGAGCAGAGCAGTGTCTTCATGTATACGTCAGTGTGTTATGTCACAGGCTTAGGAGAGAAGCCCAAAGAATGAGTGACTTACCTGAAGAACGAATGGAGCCTTCCCCGCCATTCACTTATAGTGGAACAGATTGCTTTGGTCCTTTCGTCACGACAGAAGGAAGGAAACAACACAAATGATATGGACTGCTCTTTACTTACTTTTGCTCAAGGGATTTTCACTTGGAAATGTAAGAGGACATGCCAGACTCATTCATTAACAGCTTGCGATGTTTCATTTCCATTAGAGGTTCTGTCCGTCAAATCCAATGCGTCCAAGGTACCAATTTTTATTGGTGCTAAAAATCAGTTCAAGACAGCTCTACAAGAGCTAAATGCTGAATGACTGAGCACATTTTTGTCTGAAAACTAGCTGAACTTCAAAATAAACCGGCTGACGTGGTAAAGTTAACTCTTCCTCATTAACTTTACTTTAACTTAACTTTAGCACAGAATGCCAGACTAAGCCTATTCAGAAAATGCAAGCATATCAAATGAAGGAATTAAATAAAGGGTAATAACGTTTGCTCAATTTATATGAACAATGGAAAATTCAAATCAGAACAGCCAGAGAAACGTTAAAAAAGGACATTTCAGAGTCTGAACTAGGTACTATGGCAGATGAAATAGAAAATGGAATGGATGACATTGAAACTTAATCAGGAAATCAGAGAGCGTGTCACACCATCAAGTGTATCATGTGTGCATATGTATAGTGTGATTGTATGGAGTGTATCACCTGTGCATATGTATGAAGTGTATCACGTGTGAATATGTATAGTGAGTATATGTATGGAGGGTA
>CAIGQZ010034880.1:6116997-6127066 GCA_903798205.1 Danio tinwini
TCCCCCCACTGAGCATCATGGACAGCATTGTGGCAGCAGTGGAGTCATTCATTTTCCTGGGCACCACCATCTCTCAGGACCTAAAGTGGGACACTCACATTGACTCCATTGTCAAAAAAGCTCAACAGAGGCTGTACTTTCTTCGTCAGCTGAGGAAGTTCAACCTCCCAAAGGAGCTGCTGAAACAGTTCTACACCTCCATCATTGAATCAGTCATCTGCACATCAATAACTGTCTGGTTTAGCTCCGCTTCCAAATCCAACCTCCGAAGACTACGTCGAATAGTTTGGACTGCTGAGCGAATCATTGGTACAATACTCTCTACTCTCCAAGAACTGTACTTATCCAGAGCGAGCAGAAGGGCTGCCAAAATCACTCTAGACCGATCACACCCAGCACACTGCCTCTTTGAACTTTTACCTTCTGGTCGACGCTACAGAGCACTGTGCACCAGAACAGACCGACCCAGAAACAGTTTCTTCCCCCAGGCAATCCATCTCGCGAACACTTGATGATAATAATTGTGGAACCAACATCACTACTTTCTACACACTTTTTATACACTTATTTAACAGCCCACTTTACATGCCAACTTGCACATAACAGCTGCACATATAACGCTGTATACAGTAATATACCTGTACATACACTTATCAATTCGTATATTTGCATTCATTACTTTTTTAAAATATATTTATTATTTGTTTTTTTTTTTACAACAAATTCCTCGTATGTGTGAACTTACCTGGCAATAAAGCTCTTTCTGATTCTGATTCTTTAGATAGTGAAAGGCTTGATGAGCTTCGTGGTTCCAGGTGAGTGAACGTCGTCCACCTTTCAGGAGGAAGGTTAAGGGGCAGAGTGAATGCTGTAGTTCTTTTTAAACCTTCAGTAGAAGTTGGCGAATCCGAGAAACCTCTGCAACTCCTTCAGCATCTTGAGTTCTTCCCACTGTGAAATGGCGTCCACTTTGCAGCCCTCCATACTGACCCCCTCGGTGGAGATCACGTATCCGAGGAAGGAGACAGAGGGTTGATGGAACTCATATTTTTCCGCCTTTAGGTAGAGGTGATTCTGTCTGAGACGTTGGAGAATTTTTTTAACATGAGTTTGATGTTCAGCCAGGTTACGGGTATAAATCCGAATGTCATTTATGTATGACTATGTATGATTATGTATGATTTATGTTAGACTATAGCAAAGTGATGGAGGAAGTCTCTGAAAATCTCATTCATAAAGCTTTGGAAGATGGAAGGACTGTTGGCTAGGCCATAGGGCATTCATAGTAGCCGGAGGGAGCGATGAAAGCCATTTTCCACTCGTCCCCTTCCCGGATACGGATGAGGTTGTATGCACTTCGGAGTAGAATTAACTTCTTCTTCTGATGATGGGGAGACTGAATGATGACTTCATTGGTACGCCGAGAGATTTTCCCATCGCCTAATGGTAAGTCCTGAATGGTGGTTATTTTGTATTGAGTCTTATTACGTATAGTAGGTATGTAATGTTGAGCAATCTGTTGCCAGCCGCTCCAGGATCCACCAAGACATGTATGGGGATGATACGAGAATTTATGATAAGTTGAGCTTGTATGTGGGGTATATGAGACACAGATGTAGTTCAAGTTACTCTACTCACCATTGGGTGTGGTGGGCAGACCAAGATAAGATGATTAGATTCTCCGCAATATAGACAGAATCAGTTTTGAATTCATCATTGTCGTTCAGTGGACTCAAGGAGATATAGGCATCAGTGATCATGAATTCTTCAGTGTCTGGGGGTGGTGATGGAGCTCTAGTTGGTGAAACAGGGTAAACAGACAAAGAGGATGGACAGGCAGAGAGATGCTGTGAAATGCTAATGGCCTTTTTAATAAAAGTCTCTAGGTTGGCATCATCATCATAGATCACCATCTGTGAATCTGTGATTTTAAACCCTTTCGGTAAGCTGCGAGAAGGGCCACCTGATTCCAGCCGCTACTAGCAGCAAGTGTTTGGAACTGCAGTGTGAACTTGTGAATGTTTGTGTTACCTTGTTTTAAGTTTATCAGCTCGTCATGCACAGATAGCGGGGTAAGTGGTACAGCGAACACCTCTTTAAAGTGATTCAGGAAAGACTGGTAGATAGCCATCACAGGGCTGCTTGCATTCCAGAGTTTATCTGCCCACTGTAGAGCTCGTCCTGTAAGAAGGGAGATGATGAAAGCAACTTTGGAAATCTCATGGGCTGTTTCTCAATTCCAAGAACGCAGAAAACAGACTTGGTCCTCGGAAGAACGAACTCGGGAGATCGCGAGGGCAGAGAACGCGTCCTCTGAGGAATGAGATGCTGCGTTCTTCCTGATGGTCACATGACCTTAACCCGTTTTTAATGGAAAATTATTTAAACATTACAGCATTCATATAACGATTTATTTTTTTTCCTCTTTTCAATTTATATACTATGCATAAAAAACATTATAAATATACTTTGCACAATATAAATAAAACTGATTTTAATACGAATTTCAGCAAACAAATGCCCTTGATGTGTTTATTCCTTTATTAAGATGTCCATGGTAATGTTTATATTTACCATTTCATTTAGGGAAACTGCAGAAGGCAGTGTTTAATGCATGAAATGTACCATTCCAGTTAGTGATGCGCTAGCTTCCATAGCTGCGTCTGTTTATTCTTTGAGGGCTGGAATCCTGTCACGGTCACAGAAGGAAGACAAGGGTGATTATCTCTTTTCATCAATTTATTCAAAACAATGTGGAAAATGCAGTAGAATAAGCAGGCTGTTGTAAGTGAAGTGTCTGGCATTCCCCTTGTGCACCACCAGAGAGAGCCATCGCCCGAATTCTAATCTGATCCCCAGACTCAAATTCCCATAAGCCCTTCTGCTCGGGACTGATTGCAGCACAGGTGTCTCTCATTATCCTGGTGCATATAAACCCCTCTCATGCTACTGCTCAGTGCAAAGTCTTGATTTGCCCAACAGTCATTACCGAGCGTTTTCATCCTGTTTTTGCCTTACCCGTACCTGAACTCTTAGCCTGCCTTATCATCTGTGATTGTTCTCTGCCTGCCCTGAACTCTGCCTGCTCTACGACTTGCTTTCTGGATTGCCCCTCTGATTTATGTGATACTGTGATTGTGCCAAAAAAGCTTGCAAAGGGATCCAACTGTATCTGCCTCATCACAACAGAAGACTTCACCAACACAGGATCCAGCAGCTTTGACACAGTTATCAATGGAACTATCAGCTCAAGCCACCCAGCTAGCAACCCACCATCAGCAGTTATCATGGCTAACTTCGCTAACAGAGGAATTAGTGAAGGCCATGCAACAACTACTCATGCCAAACCCAGCAGCTTCTCTCTCTGTGGCACTAGCGGCTCCCACACTGCAGACAGTTCCCAATGCTTCCACTACCGTAAGTCCCCGATTAGCATTCCCTGACAAATTTGATGGCATGCCTTCTCATTGTAAAGGGTTGTTATTACAATGCACACTCTTCGTTAACCAACAACCAACATTGTATCCTTCGGATACAAGCCGAGTAGCATTTGTGGGCATATTACTAACGGGAAGAGCGTTAGAATGGGCTACAGTGATCTGGAAAGATGATGAAAGTACTTATCCCACTTTTGAAGCTTATATCATCGATTCAGTTAATCATCCAGTGGTCCTGGGCCTGCCCTGGTTACGTCATCATAATCCACATATCTCATGGAGAGAGGGCCAAATTCTCAGCTGGAGTGATACCTGTATGGCACACTGTATACAATCTCCTCAGAAAATTCCTGTTCGAACACTAACCCTAACCATCAATCCCGAAGAGGAACAGGTACCAACCGTATACCATGATTTAATTGAAGCTTTCAGTAAACAGAAAGCCACCCAATTACCACCACATCACTCCAGTGACTGCGCTATTGAATTAATCCCCGGCTCCATTCTTCCTAAAGGATGTATATTCCCTCTTTCTCAACTCGAATCGAAGGCCATGAGTCAGTATATTGAAGAGGAGCTGGCTAAGGGCTTTATCCGACCCTCTATGTCCCCAGCATCTGAAGGATTTTTCTTCGTCAAGAAAAAAGAAGGCAGTTTACGGCCTTGCATATAGAGGACTAAATGAAATGACCATTAAGCTTCATTATCCTTTGTCCCTAGTTCCTCCTGCATTAGAACAGTTAAGACAGGCTAACTATTACACCAAACTTGACTTACGAAGCGTATATAACCTCATCCGGATCCGTGCTGGAGACGAGAGGAAAACATAGTGCCCCCTAGTGGTAGAGAACACTGAGTACACCATTATGCACTTTGGCCTAGCCAACTGTCCCTCTGTGTTCCAATCTTTCATAAATGATGTATTCCACAATATGTTGGATCAATGGGTTATCATATACATCGACGACATCCTTATATATTCTAACACCCAGGAAGAACATGTCACACGTACGTCAGGTGCTACAACGCATAATCCAACACAACTTATATGCGAAAATGGAGAAATGTGAGTTTTCCTCAAACCAAGATCTCTTTTTTGGGTTACATCATCAGTGCTGAGGGAATTGCTATGGATGACGCAAAGGTACAGGCAGTACATTGGCCAACAGTGGCCATTACCCAAAACTTTGAAAGAACTACATTGCTTTCTTGGCTTTGCAAATTTCTATCAACGCTTCATCAGAAGGTAACCACTATGACCAAACGAGCAATGTCTAAATTATCATGGTCTCCTGAAGCATATCATGCCTTTTCCGAGCTTAAAACCAGATTTACCACAGCACCTATTCTCTGCCATCCCAATCCAGATCTACCTTTTATTGTGGAAGTAGATGCATCTGACACAGGAGTTGGGGCGGTGCTATCTCAACGCCAGGGTAAGCCACCTACAATGTATCCCTGCGCATTCTTCTCACACAAGTTGACCAGCGCTGAACGAAACTATGATGTTGGTAATCGCAAACTGTTAGCCATGAAACAGGCCTTGGAAGAATGGAGGCACCGGCTGGAAGGAGCAACCCATCAATTTACAATCTTAACTGATCAAAAAAATTTGGAGTATCTCCACTCGGCCAAACAACTAAATCCACGACAGGCTCGCTGGGCTCTTTTCTTCACACGATTTGATTTCATGGTCACCTACAGGCCGGGTAGCAAGAATTGTAAGGCGGATGCACTTTCCCGGATCACAGATGAAAAGCTAGCATCAACCAAGGAAACAGTCATTCCCACGAATCTGCTGCTAGCCCCAGTAAAAAGAAGCTAACAGAGAACAAGCACCTTCTCTAAACTGTCCTGCAAATCTCACCTTTGCGCCCATCGACATCCGTCCGCAATTACTGTCGCATATTCACGACACTCCAAGTTCAGGTCATCCGGGTATCACAGCTACTCTAGAAGTCACATCTCGGTTCTAGTGGCCTGCTCTCTCCAAAGATGTGATTTAATATATTCAAAATTGTAACATCTGCCAAATAACCAAAGCCTCAGATCAAACACCTGCTGGACTGTTACAGCCTTTGCCCACTCCTCAGGGTCCGTGGTCTCACAACGCTGTGGATTTTATCACTGACCTTCCCTTATCACAGAACAATTTTAATGGTGGTTGATCACTTCTCCAAAGCTTGTCACCTAATTCCGTTACCCAAACTACCCTCTGCCTTCGAAACGGCGGAGGCGCTATGTAATCAGGTGTTCCAAGTCTTTGGGCTACCAGATGACATTGTCTCTGATCGCGGCCCTCAATTCACCTCTCAGGTTTGGTCAGCACTATGCAAACATTTTAATATCAATGTCAGCCTCACGTCAGAGTATCATCCTCAGTCTAATGGACAAACTGAATGCCTGAATCAAGAGATCACACGTTTTTTATGTTCCTACTGCTATCAACGACAACATGAATGGAGCCGTTATCTTATGTGGGCGGATTATGCACAGAATTCATTGATAAAACCCACAACTGGCATCACTCACTTTAAGTGCATTCTGGGTTATCAACCTCCTTTATTCCACTGGTCAGGAGAACCAACAGAATTGCTTGCTGTCACAGACTGACTGCAACGTAGTGAGGAGTTGTGGAATCACACATTTAATGGTGTGGAATCATACACAATTAATGCGAGCGGTCAGAAGACGAGACACTCAGGCCAATCGCCACCAATGGGTCTGGTTATCAACCCGAGATCTTCAACTCAAACTACCCTGCCGCAAACTCAGTCCCAGGTATGTAGAGCCAATCAAAATTTTACGCCAGATTACTCCTGTGTCTTTCCGTTTGGCTTTGCTTAATCATTTTCGTATTTCTCTGCCTGCTCTATGACTTACTTTCTGGATTGCCCCTCTGTTTTATGTGATACTGCGATTGTGCCAATAAAGCTTGCAAATGGATCCAACTGTATCTTCCTCATCACAACACAGGCAGGTGATATTCTTTGTAGGAATGCAGACATGTAATCTGTTCACAAAGTAAACAAGGATCTGCGTGCAATCACCAGAGTATAAAGTCACTTCCCTGAATCACTGTAAGTGCATCCACAGGTTGTGTAGAAACGTCCTTAGGAGAGGGGAAACATCCACGGAAGAAGGTGAGCCAGGGAGAAGGTAAGGTGAACCATCTGACATCGATTCTAGCCACTGACTGACTGGAATCGAGGAGGCTTTATGGGGAACGATGATTGCTGGTGCAGGTGTGTCCAATTAATATTCAGGTGAGAGTGCTTGGGTGTGATTAGAGGTGGCAGGAGATGAAGAGCGATGATTGGTGCTGTGGGAACGTGACAGTAAGGGAGAATGGTGATTGGAGAAGCAGGAACGAGCCTGGGATGTGACATGATGGGGCAGGGTGGTGCTGGATATATGTGTGCCTTTGAATAAAATCCTGCAGGCACCCCTGAATGAGAGAACTCAGAAACTCGTTGTGAGAATGGAGATGTCTGCATATTTGTGCCAGTCTGTCAAATAAAATTGCTTAAAACACCGTAATATTTTAGAAAAATAGGTAAAGTTTGCATAGCCAATGGGTCACATACACCCGTGATCGACCCATAAGTAAATATGCAGCCTATTTTTCGACCACCTTACCCGCGCATTTACGGCAGCACCCACTGAGATAACTGATAAAGTATGTGCACCTATTGCACAGTGTCACCCACATGACGGAACTCGTCGTAAAGAACAAGAAAAAAATTAAACACATTAGACTTTCTGCTATGATATCGGGAGGCATCGCAGGCATGGAATCGGTTGTAGCGAACTATGCCACATTACACGAGAAGTAACGATTGAATCTTGTGTCACAATGCCTATATGTCGCTTACGAATCTCTACGACACCCAACGTCAAGAAAATCATGCCGAAATCGTGTGATCTGACAGAGGCTTAAATCTAAAATTTTTGCGACCTGAGGCCAGTTTGAACGTGCCTTGAACTATCGTTGCCCAGTGACACAATAAACAAATTGCCGATCACATTTTCAAAATAAAAGTCCCACATACGTAGTAACTGAAATGTACACTTAAAAATTACTAAGGGAGGAAAATTATTGTTGTCTCACAAAAAAATGTTACTTATGAAACGCAGCATGAGGCATGCATATTAATAATCTCAGAGCTTTTTTATGATCTCAGAAGTTTTTTTATGATCCTAGGCTGCGTCCGAAACTGCCTACTACTCAGTAGGTACTGCATTTAAATTTAAACGTACTACTCGGCCATTAGAAAAGTACGCGCTATACAGTATAAATGTGAGCAGTATGAATGAAATTCAGACGTACTACATCCGCCGTTTTGTCATGGTCATGTGACCTACTGTCAGTTGCTTTGCTTTACTCCCATTCATGAATTCTCTCATGGGGATGGGATGCGCATGGGATGTACACTTCAGAATCTTGCCAGAAGTCATCTGGATACGTCTCGCATACTGATTTTTGAATTCTATGAATTTGGACATGCTACTCAGCTCGCATACTGATATTAGCGTACTACATAGTATGAAAGTATGCAGTTTCGGACGCAACCTTAGAGCTTTTTTTATAATCTTAGAGCACAGGTGTCAAATCTAGTTCCTGGTGGGCCGCAGCGCTGCACTTGTTCTAACCCTGTTTCAAAACAATTACATGCAGGTTTTAAACAAAATTGAAGGACCAGATTAGTTGGATCAGATGTGTTTGATTAGGGTTGGAACTAAACTGTGTGGAGCAGCGGCCCTCCACAAACTGGATTCGACACCTGCGTCTTACAGCTTTGACGACATGGCTGTTCGTCAGGTTCAGATGAACAACACAAATAAGGCATAGATGCAAATGCGGACAGCATGACCCGTGAGTCTCATCCCAGTTTGTTTTGTCTACTGCTTGGCCCATTTTCCACCGGGGTTTTACACTGGTGGAATTTACATGAAAACCAGGAAACAGTGGCGTCTGAGGCTTACAGTATTTCTACATACTGATCTTTTTTTACTCTACTATGCCTTGGTATACCCAGACTCTCATTATAGGGCACTTTTAAGGCTTGTGTTAATGGTATTATAAGAATAAACTGCATTTTATAGCAACATTTTTTAGTATCACAAGAAACCTTTGCTGTTTTTATCACTCATTTGAATAGTTTTTTTAAATTATTGTTTTATTAACTTGATTGCATGTTTGAAATGTATTAGTGTCTTAATAGACTGTCTGTATATTAGACATATTCAAGTTAAACTAAGTGAAAAAGTAATATATTTTTGACCACTAGCTGAAGTTTTGTGTGTGTATATATATATAGTATATTTCATTTTTGTTAACTAAAATATATATTTTTTTACAGATATTTGTAATATTATTCTGAAAGAACAAAGACAAGTTGCGTCAGTGCATTTACTGTAACATCATATTGCTAACCAAGCATGCATCAGGTCAGGGATGGTCGCTATTGTTTATGTCGCTGGAAGTCAGCAGACATCATTAAAAATGAATGACTTCAGGGTGTTTTTGTCCCTGCAACGAGTAGCTCGTTAGAAACATTTAGCTTGTTATTGTAAAAGTGACAGTATTTTGGAGCCAAACTACTGCCACACCGCTGATGAATGCTGTAGTGTCTCTAGTAGTAGCTCTTAAAATTTGTGAACAGTAGCTCACACGAATCCACATACACATTGTGCACTTCCTCAAAGCTCATGTCATTCTGCAGAGCAAACCTCTTGGAGCGAGCCTCTCTGTTCCTCTAAATTATTCAGACTCAAAGACTCCTTGAGCTTAGCTAAACTCTGCCTCATGCCGAAAGAGACTCTGCACACACAGACACATTGAACTTGTGCATGAACTCATAAGCACTGCCAATGACCCTTTTATGGTCATCCTATACAGAGTATCATCGTGAAACTCGAAGACCCACATAAAATTTTTAGCTGAAGAGACTTGGAGTTCTATGAAATTTCAACTCATGTAACTTGTTCACCTGATATTTCAAAAAAGAAAAAAATGTGGTCCCATTTTATTATATGTGCCTGTGTACTTACACTAAAATTAATAATTTGTTACATTGTACTTATTGTCTAAATACATGTTTTTACATTGTACTTGATTAAATACATGCATGCAATTACATCTGTAAGTAATTTCTGTAGTTACATTTGTAATTATAATGTTGACTACCCTTAATTTTAACCATACCACCAAACCTGTCCATAACCCTACTCATATCCTTACTCAAGAGCACCAGAAGTGTTCTGCAATACATTATGAATACATTAAGTACATTGAATTTATATTATGATGTAAGTACATAGTGGTTAAGGGCACTTAATATAAAGTGAGACCAAAAATGCTTATATAAATAGTATTGCATTATTTTTTTAAAGGAAGGAAATTTATAAATTGATAATCACAAGTTTTGGCAGAAATAACACAACTAACAGTTATGTTGTGACATTATTTGAGCATTTGTATAGTAATTAATATGTATATTTGGCAATGTTGATGTGCTCAATCTTATTTTATTTATTTATTTATAAATTTTTATTATTGTTTTTATTTATTAATGCAAGAACGATACATATAAAACAATGTCAGGGGTATACAAAAATGAAAAGTATAT
>CAIGQZ010034880.1:6127466-6146221 GCA_903798205.1 Danio tinwini
CTTAATGGTATTTATATAAATATTTAGTTCTTTAAGTACCACTAAAACAGAGGTTTCTGATTGCTAAATTTACATCTATGGATGTGAAACTTGGTAAGTATAATCAGAAGATTAATAACATAAGCTTCATTTTCCAACTTCTTATCATAGTTCAAAAAACCAAAAACAACATATTTATACAATAAAAGAAAATTAGACAGTACTTTATCATTTATAAATGTAGATACCATCCCCCATAACTGTTTTGTATATTGACAATGCCAGAAAATATGAGGTACTGTTTCTGGGTATGAACAAAATGAACAATTGACATTCATGTCTTCAATAAATCTGGTTAAAAAATGCTTAACAGGTTAACATTTGTGTAGTATCTTAAATGACATTACTTTAATTTTATTTGTAATTACATATTTATTAGGTAATAGCCAAACTTTCCTCCAATCAATATTTTGAGTCAACTTAGACCAATAGAAAATAACATACGGTTTACTAACCAGTTCTTTTTGGAATAGTAGACGTATATTCTTATTGTTATTCTTTTTGCTAAATGAAAAGCAAATTTTGCCACAGAAAGTATCAGCTGGGTGAAGAAAGGATGCATTCTTAGAGTATGAAATACCTCTACATAAAAAAACAATACTAGAAGAGATAGCTCCAATTACAGAGGCATATTCCTTTGGGGTTACAGGAAAATCAAAGTATGAAAGAAATTCCCCATATGTCATCAAGTATCCTTCATTGTTTAACAACTGTCCTACCAAAAGAATCCCTTTATCAAACCATGTTTTCATGCATATATTCTTGTGTTTATATAGAATATTGCAATTATTCCAGATATAATATCGATGCGGGTTGAAATTATGCTTGTAAATTAACTTTCATTCCAAAAGTGCTTGTTTATGGAAAGCTGGCAGTTTATTGAGCAGTTTCTCAATTTTATAATCACACATTAACAAAAATGGGAGACCACCAAGCTGGCCAAAAATTGTACTAGAAACTAGGTTCCACATTGAAGAAGGGTTTTTCAGACAATACTTCAACCAGTTAATCTTGAAAGTATTATTTAAAATAGAAAAATCTAAATAATCAAAACCACCATTCTTATAGGAGTTGACTATCACAGATTTCCTTATGTAATGCACTCGGTTTTTCCAAAGAAAGTTTAACATTGTTTGATCAATTATCTTATTAATTTTAGAATCTGAATGAATTGAGGAAGCAACATAAGTAAGTCTAGAAATACCCTCTGCTTTAGCCAACAAAGCACGTCCTTTAAGAGATAAATCTCTTTGCAACCAGATGTTAAACCTGTTTTGTACTTTTTTTTTAATTATCAGATAAAAATTTTGTGAGATTCTGTCCAATTAATTTTTTGAAATCGCTAATCCTAAATAATTTGGGACATCCTTTATTAGAATATTACAGATAGATTTATCATTACAACTCTTTAGGGCAAACAACTTACATTTTTGTAAATTCAAGCAAAGACCCGAGGCACTTGAAAAAATGTCTGTAATTTGGATGGCTGACTGGATTTGAGAAGCATTTTAAGAAAAAGAGCAGTGTCATCTGCTAATTGACTTATCAAGATACTTCGTCCTCCAATTTGAATCCCTTGTAATTCACTTGATTTAACAAAATGATTAAACATCCGTGCAACAATAAGTAAAAGATAAACTGAATCCAGGCAACCTCGCCTTACTCCTCTTTTCAAATAAAATCTTTGTGTTGTGCCCTGACTTAATTTAACTGAACTATTGCAACCCACATAAAGAGTTTTCATGGCATTTCTGAAATAATTCCCAAACCCAAAGCCTTCTAAACAATAAAACAAATAAAAGGATGTTCTACAGTATCAAAGGCTTAAAAAAATCCAAAAATAATATAAAAGCTATCATCTTTAATAAGATCTGAATAGTCAATAAGGTCGAAAATAAGTCTGATATTATTAAATATGTGTCTATTTCTCATAAATCCAGATTGGCTTTCATCAATTAATGAATCTAAAACTAATTTAAATCTTTGGGCAAAAACAAGAGCAAAAATTTTGTAATCATTATTTAATAGACTAATGGGTCTCCAGTTATCAATAATCAACACATCTTTTTTGGGTTAAGGAATTAGACAGATTACCCATTGAGTCATGGTTGTAGGTAGTAGTAGAATTCAGCAGTGATTCCATCGCTGCCAGGTGATTTATCACATTTTAAATGTTCAATCGCTTCCTTAATCTCAGCAGTAGAGATTGGGGAATCACAGAATTGTTGGTCTTGACTTATTATATTCTCATTATTTAAATGCTTATAAAAAATTGACATATTAGACTCATTAAATTTAGATGTGTATAAATTAAGAGTAGTAATTATAACAAAAAGTAGAAATTGTTTCAATATTGTCTGTAACAGCTCCATTAATATTCATTTTGGAAATAGAGTTGAATTTGGCTCTAGATTTTTCAAGTTTGAAAAAATAAGCAGACATCTGCTCACCATGCTCTAGCCATTTCTGTTTTTATCTAACAAAGGCTCCTTGAGCTCTTGTTCTATACATATCATCAAGCTTGTTTTGTAGTTCAAATAGACATAATCTCTGCTCATCCAATAAACTGCTATTAGGTAAACTGGATAAAGATAAAATCTCTTCAACAATTTTATCTTCCGCAAAACGTTGCGATTTAGCTAAAGCACTACAAAATTTTCTTAAATACTTTCCAATTTCAAATTTTAATAATTCCCAATTACTTTTAAACAATCCTTCATTTATTGCTTTGACCCAATAATAAATGATTAATCTACTCATTTTCTGTTTGACTTCACTTAATTTAAGCAAAGAACTATTCATTTTCCAGTATGAATGTTGACTATTACAATTTGTCTTTGGAGAAATATTAATTATAATCGAAATGGCTTCATGATCAGTTAATGGAGTTGCTATAATATCAACTTGAATATTTTTTAAATCAAAAGTATTAGAAACAAGCCAAAAATCTATTCTGGAACATTTAGAGTTATCCTTATTACTCCAAGTATACACAGTATCATCTACATTCATTTCTCTCCATACATCAGTGAGCTCAAACCTGTTCATAAACAATTTTAAAATGAAGTTTATATTTGAGGGTCGCCCTGGTGGCATCTATCAATGGATTCATTCAATGCAACATTGAAATCACCTCCTAAAATTAAATAAGCATCAGGAAACTTGGAAAGCCAATATAGTAATCTCTCCTCTAACAAGATTAATAACTGATCATTATCAGACTTATTATTGTATCCATAAATATTGACCACTACAAAATGTTCACTGAAACTTTTTAAAACTAAACATATGAAGTGGCCATTTTCATCACATTCTGAATGCAAAACTTCACCACCAAAATTATTTTTTAAGCAAGAGACACCTGCTGATCGTTCTGTTCCATGAGATAACCAAATATTGCTGCCCCACTGTGAACGCCAGAAATTTGTATCAGATACTACAGAATGAGATTCTTGAAAGAATACAAAATCAAAATGAAACCGTTTTGTAAACAAAAACAAGGCCTTACGTTTTCAGTTTTCTCTTAAACCCCTAGTATTCAATGAAATAATAGAAAGTGACATAAACAACAAACTCTAAAACTTGAAACAAAAAATATATATGAAATACACAAACTTTTTAACCTATTTTAAGCAAGTAACTATGAAGCCGAGTTTGGCAAAAAAGGTCAAATAAGTGATGTAGCACCATATAATGTCCTTTATGTGCTAATAAGCCTGTTCTTACTCAGAAAAGAGAAACATATGAAATAAAGTTCTTGTTCCGTCCATTAAAGCAAAATAAATCTGTAGAGAATGTTATTTTGTGTAAACAGGCAACATATTACTTCAAATGAATGAGTTCAAAAAGAGATGGTAGTGTCAACTTTTAAATCAACTTGTGAGAGTAATTTCACCTTCCCCTTGTACAAAGGCTCTGGCTCCGACAAAATAAGCTGTCTTCCCTGCCACTCGAGCCTCATGAACCATCGTCCATAACTTCATTCTTCTTTTGCGATCTCCTTTCGAAAAGTCCTTCCTAAACTGTAGACCGTGGTCAAGCAGATAAGAAGAATTTCTTGCCGCCTTCCATTAGCATCTCTGTAGGTGCACGTAGAAAATTTAATTATGGTAGCTCTAGGCCTACCGCTGCCACTGCCCTGCAGTGGTTTACCGAGACGATGAACTACATCGATGGCTTCTGGAATTTTTTCCTTTTCACTAGGAAGTACAGCTTGACAGATCCTAATGACTTCAAGACGTATGTTTTCATCACCCACCTCCGGAATACCTATGAGCTTTAGGTTGCGCCGTCTCATGTAGGTTTCCATATCATCTATTCTTCTTTGGATCTGGATGATCGGTTGTTCAACTAGATCCACGCGTCGCTCCAGGCATGTCACCCTCGCTGTCACGGACTTTAGCTCAGACGTCACAGCATCCACTTTTCTATTCAAGTCGGAGATTTTCTGTTCAATCGTGTCAGATCGGCAGTTAATCAGCTGTGTAATCTTTTCTAGCTGAGTCGAGACATCAACATTTGCATTGTCAGTGGCCTTTTTCTTGGTGAGTGGTGACTTGCATGGAGTAACAGGTAGAGCTGGGAAATCTTCAACCAGGCAAAGAGTCCATGTTTGTAGAAACAACATAATCATGCTCACAACTAGCGCTAAGGAGCGAGCTAGAGTTAGCATTTTTAGCTTTATCTGAATAATCTGAAAGTCTATGCTTATGTACCATGTCTAAGTAAAGAAAACACTTCTCAACAAATCGCCAAACAGTAAAAGACAAATGTATTGCTGACTAAATTACAGCATATGGCTTATTAGCAATCTAATCTTCTATTGTCCAATTTTGGTGAGCCTGTGCGAATTGTAGCCTCAGTTTCCTGTCCATAGCTGACAGGAGTGGCCCCCATTGTGGTTTTCTGCTACTGTAGCCCATCTGCCTCAAGGTTCGACGTGTTGTCCATTCAGAGATGCTCTTCTGCATACCTCAATTGTAACGAATGGTTACCTCTGAACTTCTGCTCACTGGATATTTTCTTTATTTCAGACCATTCTCTGTAAACCCTAGAGATGGCTGTGTGCGAAAATCCCAGTAGATCAGCAGTTTCTAAACCAGCCCGTCTGGCACCAACAACCATGCTACGTTCAACATCACTTAAATCATCTTTCTTCCCCATTCTGATGCTCGATTTGAACTGCAGCTGATCATCTTGACCATGTCTACAAGCCTAAATGCATTGAGTTGCTGCCATGAGATTGGCTGATTAGAAATTTGCGTTAACTAGCAGTTGAACAGGTGTACCTAATAAAGTGGCTGGTGAGTGTATACTGTATGTAACCCAAGTAGCAGATCTAGGTGGAGGAAGGCATCTGAAAATGTGCTGCAAATTGATGATGCAAATGACACTGAGGTATTTAAATGTTGAAGAGCAAGCTCATTGGCTGCTAAGGAGACAGCGATCAATCACCTGCAAAATGTAGTAGGAACTTATTAGCCTGCATGCCCAATAACTTTTAATGAATTGCTTATATTATGTAAGCAGTTATAGATAAACATGTAGAAAAAAAACCATAATTTCTAAAAAGAAAAGATATAATAACAACAATAATAATTGCACTATATTTAGATTTAAATTAACAAAAGATGTATTATTTATTCTTAAAGCTCTTCATATTGGGATATTAAAGAAACTGCATTTGCAATTCTTGTGTCCTGTAGGCATGTTTACTGATTTTTTCATTAACCTCACTAACCTAGACCTGCACAAACATGCACACACAGCAAAGCTGCAATATTCACTTATTAACCATTTGTGACATGGGCAGGGTCGGAGCAAGCCGAACTGCCGCTCTAGGCAATGGACTAGCACGCCGCCCTCAACCCGAAAGTGAAAATGAACCTGACCAGTTCATAAAGTGAGGACGGGGGGTTGATGTTGCGAATGAGTCAGTACGTTGGGTTGGGCGGCGGGGAGCGTTTGCCGCCCTCACTATTATGCCAGACCCCTATTATGCAAGTGTTCTGTTGATGTTGTGGATGAAAGTCAGTACGTTGGGTTGGGCGGCGGGGCGCGTTGCCGCCCTCATTATTATGCCGCTCTAGGCGGCCGCCTAGGTCGCCTCTATGGACGCGCCGGCCCTGGACATGGGCAGTACAGTTCAGAAACACAAATGCTAATCAGCAGCTTATTTTAAATGACTTAAAATGAAAAAGAAAAAAAGGTATAAGGAACATTTGATCATCTTTAAGGGATTGTTCAGCCATTAGGACATTTAGCAAGTAATTTAAACTCTTTCACAGATATGTTTTAAATACTCAGTTTTTCAATTTGACCATTATTTACAGTTTTTCTCAGTCACTTTGGTGCATTTCTCACACTATTTACATTTGCACAACAGTCTCAAAACAATTAGTACAAACTGCAAAACCTAGTGGATAACCTGCAAAAGCGTGTCACTTGCTCAAAATGGAGAGCTCATTCCTCAAAAGCAAGTATTGATGTCAATGAAAGTGTCAGTGTCATCAAGATGAAAAGTCCTGACACCTTTATGAACAAGATAGTCAAATATCTTTGTCATGTTTTCATTATGACCGTTTACACTGTACATTTCTTTCAATGCAAAAGAGTCTTTTGAGATTTTGGTGACACGTCCTGAAAATGCTCCAGACAGCACTATATACTATTTGCACAGCGATTTGAAAACTACAGTAAAGTTAGACATCACTGTATTTCGTGAGGTATCTGAGTACAAGACACTGAATATGTATGTTTTACATTTTTACTGCATTTGCTCTTTACAATTCTAATTTATTCACAGCATTGCGCAAAAGAATAAATACAGCCTTATTTACAACAAACTTCCTTTGGGTAGAGCTGTGCACAACTGTAAACAATATTGCAGTACATATTGGAACTGAACCTACAACATACGTGGGTCTGTAAATCATTCATGAAATTGTTCAATTTAGAAGACATTTTCAGGGGGAAAAAAATATTTAAAATTTTTGGATTCGCGAAAACAAAAACTGCAAAAAACGTAGCTCCTGGGACGTATTTGGCGCTGTCCAGAAACGTATATAACGGTACATTTTCAGAATGAGCCTGGGTTGACAAATGTTATTTTTGCGTAGGTCTGTAAATAATTCTTATAATTGTTCAATTTAGAAGACATTTTCAGGGGAAAAAAAAGATTTTTTATTTTTTATAAAATTTTCTTGACAGATTTTGACAACTTGTTCAACATTTTTGTATGTAATGACTCAAGTAATGAAATGACGACTGTTAGTTTTATATGGAATGACTATTCAGCATTCACAAGCTAAGTTAATTTTGACTGACATGACATAAGCAAATGATAATGTTATAAACAGCAGAGAGTTGTATAAAAGCAATTGATGCATGTCCAAAAGCATTTGCAATTTGTTGGAAGGAATGAGAAACTGCTACTATTATGTGCACAAATGACTAATTGTTTTGAGAAATGCATCAACTGTTGTGCAAATGTAAATAGTGTTGTGAGAAATGCACCAAAGCGACTGAGAAAAACTATAAAAAGCATCCCTTGAAAATGTCTATGGCAATGCATCAACTGTATTACTTGACAAACAGCAGAGCTGATATTTGAAGCATATATTGTTTATTTCCCCTTTTTTATTTATTTATTGGACATGGACATCACCAATACACTGGACAACCAAATGCATTTGTTTAAGTGCTTTAGCCGACTTGCTAATTCTTAATACCTGTCCACAGGAGGCTTAACATAAAATAAAAATAAAATAGATACATATATACACGTTCCTTACATATAATTACTGTAAGACAAAAGCAAAGGCAGCATGATCATGCAAACTAATAGCAAACTATTTGTGCAAACAATGCTGTTTTGTTTTTAACCACTTTTTAAGGACACTACTAAAAATAATTATATTACTTTCTAATTTTAGGCTAACAGGTAAATCATTCCACAATTTGGTTCCTTTAATAGAGAAAACAGACTGATCAAAGGAGGTCTTACACTTTAGTACAAGACAAAGACCATTAACAGTTGCTCATGTGACTCTGTGAGATGTTTGATGCCTACTGATTAGATCAGAAAACAGCATTGGAACATGATTATTTAAACATATTAAAACCAATTTAAGATAATTAAATGTAATAAAACTATCAAAACTAAAAAGGTTATGTTTACATCAAACCTCAGAATGCTGTCATCGCATAGGCTTTAAGTCCATAGTTTTCTGCAAATATTGGCAAATGTCATACGTTGTGCTGGATCATCTACTAAATATTAATATTTAGAAACCATAAGTTAATGCCTATTCATTTAGCTTCTTTTAAATTGTGGTTGTCATAGAAAAATTCTGACAGTTAGAATCAGTTTATTGCCTCACTCAAAACAAAGAGCTTAGAATGACCAAGAGGCAACACTCAATAGAACATTCCATTGCAACAGCAGCGCCCAGCAACAGCACCGGATTCTGCCATTTTGGAGTGAAAGCGGTCGGCTGTCCATTGGATCTTATTGCAGTTGCGATGGCAAGCAGCTGCTTTGTTTTTTATTTATTTATTTAAAAAGTGCATATATAACCTAAAAGACGACAATACATCACAATCATCAGCACTTTCAATAGTTTATTTTACAGACTTATAATAAGCTTTTGTTCTATTGAAATTTTCATTTCAAAATGGCCACCTCGCCAACTAGTGGCTATTTCCCAAATTGCACTAGAGTGTCACCTCTTGGTGATTCTATGCTCTTTGCTTAAAAGAACACCTTACATGAAGACACTTACAATCCACTCATCCTGTGATCATCTGTAGAAGCATTGTCTGTAAGTTTATTCTCTGTTTGTATTTATATTTTATATAGTTTTTACATAGTTTCACTCTGTTTCAACATACTCAATGTGGCATGGAATAAAACAGCATTCTCCCACAATCTCACGTGTTGCAAAAAGTTTATCTAACTTTGGAAAGAGAGACACCGGAGTGAGGGCAGAACAACATGATTATTTAAACATATTAAAACCAATTTAAAATAATTACATTTAATAAAACTATCAAAACTAAAAAGGTTACGTTTACATAAAACCTCAGAATGGTGTCATCGCATAGGCTTTGTGTCCATCATTTTCTGCAAATATTGGCAAATGTCATAAGTATATTGTGAAATATCTGATATTACAATTTTTAAAAATATGTAAGAACATGTTAATCTGTGCTAATTAGTTTTAAAACACTGATAAATTGGGATTTATGACAAAAAAGCTTGTAAAAAGTTGTAGACAAGCAGAGTCAGCTCACATGTGAGTTTGTATGATACAGCTGGAGCACAATATTTGGCCATATATCCCTCATTGAATTATAGCTAGATTAGCCGTACTATAACTCTTGGTCAATATTTAACGAAGAAGACAAAAAATGGACACATTTTTTTTCTCCATTGTTTTGAAGAGATGATATAAGAAGAGCGATCACTTGTTCTCGCTGGGGAGGAGAGTAAAAGTGGGTTATACACCGCAAAAGGAAATGGGAAATTAAATAAAGAAGAAACTCTCTCATTTAGCGCACCTAACACCCAGCTGCCCACCGAGCCCATTCACACACACCATCCTGCTGGATCTCTGGTTTTAACAGACTCATTATTCAGCTCTAACCAGGCGGCAGTTGCAGCAGCTGAACCAGAGAGAACCCTGGGAAATCAAGCTTTCAAGGGACTATTCCCTCTCCACTGCTCCCATCACTCTCTGTCACATACAACTCATTCTCACTTTTCATCCAAGGACAAAGCTTCCTCGCAGGTCTCTCACACACACACACACACAGGTGTGAATGACTTTAGATGCAGGAGATAATTATTGTCCCAAATTAACAAAAAGTGGGAGAGAGTTAAAAAGAGAAAACAAACTGGACTGAAATTGGGCTAAATTAACTATACAGAAAGTTTTTGTTTCAGCAACTTCTATTGAGAGGACAGTGAAGTCTCAGTCTCAGGAGGTGTTTTATAATAAGGTAAATATTTTACACATTTCAGAGGTTAGCACTGTCACCTCACAGCACGAAGGTCGCTGGTTTTAAGTCCCAGCTGGGCCAGTTGGCATTTCTGTGTGGGGTTTGCATGTTCTCTCCGTGTTTGCGTGGGTTTCCTTCAGGTGCTCTGGTTCCCCCCACAGTCCAAAGACATGAGCTATAGGTGAATTGGGTCAACAAAATTGGCCTTAGTGTAGAGTTGCACGATATTGGAAAAATCTGACATTGCGATATTTTGTTTTTCCACGATATATATTGCGATTTGAATACAATTTCATTACATGAATAGCTCTGTCTGGAAAGAATACATCCATTCAAATTGATTAGGAGTGATTTTGTAGGGGAGTGAATGATGCCTAAAACATTATAAATGTAAAGATCAATACAACAGAACAAAGATGAACTTTAACAGTACTCAGGTACAGAAAATGACCAATGACCATGTAAAAATAACGCAGTATAGTCTTCATTATATATAAATAATCAAATGAAATGTGTCTGTAATAAAGCTTCAAATGGTACAATATTTTGTGCCAGAATGCTTTCAACTCTAACTTTCACTCCATATGATTAAACTCTGCAGTTACTCCACAAATCTCATGTGTCCTAAAACTGTGGCTCTTGGTTTATTATAATCTGCCACATACTGTATAATGCCAACATTGCACTTCCTGAGATGCGATTACTGCTGATAGATATATTGTGATATCGATGCTGAAACAATATATTGTGCAACCCTACCTTAGTGTATGAGTGTGTTTGTGTATGAGAGAGTGTATGGGTGTTTCCTAGTGCTGGGTTGTGGCTGGAAAAGCATCCGCTGCGTAAAACATATGCCGGAATAGTTGGCGGTTCATTTCCTCAGTGGTGACCCCTAATAAATAAGGCTTATTTTGAAAATGTACCGCTATATACATTTCTGCAGAGTACCAAATACATCCCAGGAGCTCTGTTTTTCTGCAGCTTTTGTTTTCGTGAGTCCACCAGAGGTCGCTGTGTAGGCTTTTTGACATCTCACCAGAAGTCACTGTCAACTGATGACTGACTGAAAGACTGACCAATATACCGACCCACCATTCTCCTTCCCTAAACCCAACCAATAGTGTTTTAATAAGCACCAATTGACCCAATCACCCACTTCACTAAACCCAACCGACAGTTTTAAAAAGCAATCCAGAAAAAGAAAAGCCCTCACTTGATTTTCATCACATTTTCTGATTTTACCACATTCTCACCCTGTTATTTACTTGTTTATTTTATTTTTTAGCTTCTGTTTTTGTCTTACCCGCTTTCTGGAACCGTTGTTCACTGGACTTGAACCCCGTCGTCATGGTCAACTCCTGTCTGCATCTCAAGTCTGCCAACGTACATGGCGAGTTAACTGGACAAACTAGTAACAATAAGAAAGACATCCATACGTCAAGCGGTCAGCTGGTAAGCGCATAAAGGAATGGTGTCATACCGCCCTGTATCGTTCATTTTAAAGACAAAATGCAGCCATACGTACTTCTGGCTACATAATTGGCGAGCTCCAGAAATGTATATACGTCTATGTTTTCAGAATGAGCCAATGTTGGTTTAAATTGTTCTCTAATATCTACATAGAAGACATGTAGCTTAGGTAAGTGCATTCAGAATCCTAAAACTTACCACTAGTATAGAAACCTGTTTTTACCTTATTTAGAAGGGCCATGGCTCATGTTTCTGATGATCACATAGGATCATGTACTCTGAAATATATGTGGATAAGAAGCAGAGAGAGGTGTATTTATTAGAGTTGTACATTGTGGGTTTAACATATGTGAAAACACAAGCAGGAATTAATAGTAGCATCCTGATAAACTGATTATGAAGTTTATGGTCATGCTTTCACCCCAGAAAAATCACAATAAGAGCTGAGTGATATGACATCCCAGTGCATAAATGTGCATGAAACATTTATACAACAGTATACGTACATGTCTGTTGCCTCATTACAAATACATGTGGCAAATTTCACAATATAAACATTAAACCAGGGGTGTTCACTTCCATTCGTACACATGCAAATGTGACAGACTGCAAATTGGTTTCAAGCTTGGTGGACTAACCTGCGAAATCGCATCACAAATTTTTAAATGTCTAATCATCTTGTTTAATCCCACCCATTTTTGCAGCACTGTACGACAGAATTTCCGTGACCGTGGCATTACTAGGCTTTCTAAAAACATCCTTGCAGGTGTGTTGAGGCAAGTTGGAGCTAAAATCTGCAGGACACCAGCCCTCCAAGATTAGTTTATATTAGAAAGAAGGTTAACCTTACCTTGCGTCTCATTGGCGTGGTGCTGAATAAATGTATAATCCAGTTTCTCTAATTTTGCATTCTATTGAGCTGTAAACAGATTAGATGCTCTGTGTGTTGCATTAACTTTTTTGAACATTAATGTTTTCAAAATAAGAGTCCCAAATACATATGACATATAATAAGCTGTGTTAAACTTAGAAAATTAGCAGGAAAAAATTGTCACAAGGAATTGTTGTGGCCAATCAAATGCTGCTGTGGCGAACATATTAATGATCCCATGAGTAATGTCAGACTTTGTGTTTTGTTCCAACTGGCCTGTTTTTCATTTTTACACTCACGGGACTTGAGAACGATGAGACCATGGTATTTAAGGCTCACCGTATGTCATTCCCATGTATTAAACTTATGTAACTCAACTATGCCTAGGCATATCCAGTTTTTAATCTATGGCACCTACTGTATAAAGGAGGCTCAAGGCAAGACATCAGCTTCAGGTTTGAACCCCTTATGAGTGCACTTTTGAAGAGGGAGAGTGAGAGAATAGGAGATAGGGAGGTTTAGGGATGCTGAAACAAAACTGTCAACTGGGACAGTGCAATGGCTGTTGGTTACTATATATACACATACTATAATGATCGACATGTCTAAACAATTAGGCTCTAACCTATATTTGGAACATCATTTATAAGTTGTTCTAACACAAATGGTTGTTTCTAATGCTTTAAAATGGTTTCAGGAATAACAAAGAATAGAAAGTGTCAAATTAACAAACACATTTGTCTAAAGTGACTAAATGTTTAAATGGGACAAGTGGTTAATCACTTAATCACTCAAGCACACAAGTGTGAAAGCTCAGGAATTAACCCACACATGGATTTAACCTCCACTCTTTCAATTGCCACTCAAGAACATTACTCCCTAAAAAAAAAACACATCATCAGCTATTGTTTTTTTTTACTTGGCTAAATACAGTATGTTGATGCCATATGGAACTAGAAATCTACTTGAAATAGAGCATCACTAACCAAACATAAATCAGCAGAGGTTCAGAATGTCTGTTCGCGTAGCATTTACCCTCTCTGTATTGAGGACTGTGGAATAAATCCCCTCAGGATCCAATAAAGAACATCTCACATCTCCTACAGAGGGCTTTTCTTTCACCCAACATTCTTTTCAGCTTTGTTTACCTCTTTATCCAACTCGTTCTTTCTCCACAGTCAAAAGCAGCGCAGTTCCTCGATACACTTTTTCTTTCTCTGCTTTCACCACATATTTATTCAAGTGTCAGAGATTGACACCTTAATTACAGCAGATGACCTCAAATCACTAGAGAGAGTAGCAACTCGTTCACACTCTTCTTTTCTCTCGTTCATCAACCACTGGACAAGGTCATAGACAGCACCCAGCCTTCATAGTGTTTGCGTTATAGTGCAATTCTTTGGTCTGAGCCTATTCAGAAAACCTTTAACCTAAATTAAATGACACATTAAAAGTGTCAGTTAAATTGGTTAAACTGGCTGTGTCAAAAATAGGAAACATTTGTGTTTAGTGACACCAGTGGCCGTAAAGTGAACTGCAACCAGCAACTCATGGCTCATGCTTGCACTCATACATATATAACGTATAAGAGACTAAACGTTCGTGAAGTTAAAAGGCTGGAGGTCGAAGGTGGAGTCAAGGCTTGGATACCTTAGATGGAGCAAGAAGATCCTCTAACAAAGACAGAGCTGGAGACTGGAAGACTAGTGCTGTGCATCCACAGCACTATTAAGTAAATTTGAAGAAGAGCCAAGGAGCTGGTGGGAACCAGCAGACCAACCAAGATGAGATGGGAATAGTGTTGTCACTATACTGGAACTGCGGTACCAATCAATACTGAAATAAAAAAAAAGTCAATTTCCTGTTAAAGATGCAGTGGGTGATCTGCCAAAATGCTAACCGTTTAGCATAATATCTTTGAAAACACAATCCCTCCCCTTACATCCAAAGCCACAGTTCATGATAACGCGAATGTGCACCTTAAAGATGACAGTAGACAACCCACTAGTTCATGCCATTCGCCAGTTAAAAAACTTTATAGTACTTTATAAAATGAAAAATTCAGAAAAACTTGTCATAATGTGCAATATTTCATGCATGCAAGGATTGTCGGTCTCACTCTCTCATGCGCTTTGTCTGAAAGCGATTACTGTATGCTTATTGTTAGGCCGGCGGGATGCAGGAATTACACTCACTACTAAGCCATACTTAAATTCTATTTCAGACCGAATATTCAGAGTAACCCGGTAAACAATATAGGGAGCACGTCACAGGTTGTCATTGTTTAAAAATGAACCAATGTGAATATAAAACCAACTTCAGCTCAGTAAAGCAGGCTAGGTGGAATAGCGCTATTTACTTCTGTTTTGTTGTTAAACTGAATAAAAATCTACATTATCGATGCTGTAAAATGTCCCTTATGAAACTGAAATAATCACATAAATCTTTTGCGGAAAGATTTGGTTGAACAACCCTTATGTGCCTATAACCAATTCGTAAAACAATAAAATCTACATCAGCGTTGTGTGGCTAAAATAGTTTTAAACATAACATGACCTGTCTAAAAGAAATCCTTCAGCCATGGTGTCATCCTTCCTCCAGTGTGCAAAAATAACGGCAATATTGATTCAGTATTTGTTTTTACCGCTTTCACTTAGTCGTCGTGTGCACGTGTCATGAATGCAGTGCTCATGCACACACAAACGGCGGATCTGCGTGAACAGCTGCATAGACGTAAAAATCTATAATTGTTGACAGACAGTTTGGGCTACTAATCAGAATTATAGGAATTATCGGCCCGACAAATTTTAATTGGATGAATTTTTTTTTGTTTAATGCCTTACCCAGAATATAAAAATACATATAAATACATTTAGATAATTTACTTCAATCACTACTATTGGAATGTGAAGAGACTTTCAACCAGCACAGCAAAAAATGTTTCCGGAGACAATCACCTACTGCACCTTTAACATTTACAGTTTTACAGATTAACATTTACACACCAAAAAGAAAACCCTTCACCAAATCTGCAAAACACTTTAGTTTTCTTGCAAAAGCTAATAAACCCAGCTAACTCTTTAAACCTTTGTAAAAATGGTATTTTTTGTATCAAACATTTAACATTAAAGCCATCACATTAATAAGCACACAATGCGTCAACTATGGAATTAATGAAAACTACATCTGGCCTTCTCTGAGCACAAGCTAGGTTATGTCAGTTTGAGGTCATACTTTTCTCATAGTTCTGTAAACCTACAGGGATCCAAACTTCAAGTACTGATGTTTATTTATACACATTAAAACAAGCAAGTCAAAACACGAAATAGTAATTTCACTGAGAAAAAAAAAAATCAGACTACATCGTGTCGTCTCTCTAAGTCCTGCCACAAAATGTCATCTACATCGCATGCAATGTCCTCTGGTCCAAAGGAACCATGGAAAATATCTGATTGCAAAGTGAACTAATTATCTAAATGAGTTTTCCCATGTGACAGTGTGCCAGACAGTTGGCAAAATAGTGTAAATAATAGCCATACATGTGTATAGCTTTGCTAGGAGCAGAGATGTATAAAGTACTAGAGACCCAGACTTAAGTAAAAGTACAAGTGCTCTATCAAAAAAGTGACTTGAGTAGAAGTTGAAGTGCTCTTTAAGCACAATACTTAAGTGGAAGTACTAAAGTATTCAACATTCTTTGTACTTAAGTATTGCAAGTAGTTTATTTAAAAATGTATTACTCAAGTACTGAAAGTAAAAGTACAAGTATTGTGTTATGTAGTTATTTTTAAAAAAGCGCTCAAAAGACATATTGTTTTGTTTATTTTATTTTTTTGTGATCAACGTTTTATTGTCTTTAGATTAACAAAATAAAAGACATTCAAACAGACAAACAGGGGAGGGGGAGCAACAGACATCACCAATTTTCAATCTGAAAGAGAAAAAAAAAACCTTTACATGGTCATTCCTTTATATAGTCTAAAATGTTGGAAGAAAAACATTGCCATGCATCAATGGTACTAGGTCTAGCCTTATTGATTTGTGCTATTGTACCTTCACAAGTCACTATTTTAAGGAGGCTATGAATCCAAAATGGTTTTGCACACATGTGCGGAGTAACCCAGTTTTGTATAATTGCCTTCTTTGCAGCTGTAAAACCAGCAAACAGCATTCTCCTCTCTAGTGTACTTATACAGAAATTAGAATCATCATTGAGAAGACATAAACCAGATAAACACAGGTCGACAACAATTGGACATTCCCAAAACATGTGAAGAAAATTACCTGAAGATACAGTGTTACAGATATGACAGTTGTGGTTCGACTGCAGTTTCATTTTAAACCTTTTATAAAGAGTTATGTATGCTCTATGTATAACTTTGAAATGTATAAGACGATAAGCTAAGTTTTTAGAGGTTAAGATTAGTTTAGACCACACTCTTTCCCAGTCAATCGATAAGTCCAGATCTGTTAGTTCACGATTCCAGATAAGTTTAATAGAAAGAGGCTTTGCAGTGTGATCATTGAGTTTGCTATAAATTTCAGAAACAGATGGTTGACCATAGGGTGGTGCGATCCAATCCCACATAGGATGAGCGCAAATAGGAGATGCCCACGGAACACCATAGGCTTTGAGAGCAGAATGTAACTGAAGGAATACAAAATATGATGATGCTGGTAAACAAAACTTAGTCCTTAATTCTTGAAATGAGCAGAGACCCTGGTTTGTTTTGTTTATTTTAAATATCTTTTTAAAAGCACATGATTAAGCAGAACAAAAAGAACCATGGTTTATGATTTATAATATATAAAAAAAAATTATATATATATATATATATATATATATATATATACATATATATATATATGATGGTTTAAAAACACCATTTAGTGTGACAGCCTTTATGATAGACAGTTAACGTTTTGTGAACATTGCAGCATGATATGAACTGCCGGTAGCTAACGACAGTTAACTTATCTAGCTCTTATGGATAGCTCAAACTGCTGTTTTGTGTATTATATTATCTTTAACTTGACATGTTTCTTCAAATCCGACGGTAGAGTATGCATTTCATTCTATATGAACTGTCTTTCACTCCGACAAATGCAAACATTGGTTCTAAATAGGGTCACAGGTGGTCTTTTTCCTCATCGCCACAAACAGTTGAAAGTGAAGAAGTTGAAGGTGAAATTTCTGGGTTTTTCATGTCTAAAACAAACTAAAGTGCTCTCAATGCAGGCAGGCAGCCCTGTCTTCTTTGACCGTCTGATCAATGAATGATTGATTCGTGACAGTTTTATAATTGTAACAAGTAGCTATGCAACACAAAAAAAATCTACTGGAGTAAAAGTATTAAGCTCATCGAAAATATGTACTGAAGTAAAAGTAGAAGTAGGAGAAAAAAAACAATACTCCAGTAGAGTACAGGTATAACCTTTTATACAGTTCTACTTCGTTACTATACATCTCTGGCTAGGAGTGTGTTGATCATTTGGAAATTCAGTGTAAAGCAGTTGTGTTTACAGTTCTGCAAAAAGAGTGCTGTGCAGTGGATTGTACCTAAAATTTTGCAAAGTGTGTGTTACAAAATTGCAAAGCAGTGTTCGTGCTTTTAATTTTGCAAACTCAGTGAGTGGTTTTGCTATAAGAATTAATCGTTTTATAAATTGTGCTAAGAGAAACTTGGTTAGTGTTTAAGCATTCAGAAAAAAAGTGTAACACTGTTGAGCGCATATTTAAACACTGCTCATAGGCTATTGTTTACATGCTCAACAAAAATGACTGTGATTGGTTGTGAGGGCCATCAGTTCACCAAGTGCAAACACAGATACATTTCATGCACTCAATTGGTTGATACAGCTTTGAAATCTCGAGTGACCCAGTATATCTGTTCGCATTTGGTGCATAGCAGTAAAGAATGGTGAACTGATGACCTTCAAGGCCAATCACAGTCATTTCTGTTGAGCACGTGAACACAATGGCCAGATCATTGGCATTAAAGTGTGCACTCAACAGCGCAAAATGGTTAGCGGGAAATGGATGTTTTAAAAATGGATTTTTAAAAAATTCGGTACAAACTAGTACTGAAATTTCAGTATCATGACAAAACTAGCTGGAAAAGCTCTCTGGAGACTCAGGTGATCTTATAAATAGGTGGAACCAGAATGGACAGGAAGTGGATCTTCATCCAAATCAAAAAATACTCAGAAACCAAACACAGTTTCACTCCGATGGCAAATGGGTCTCTATTCCATGCCCTTACACTCTAAAATTAGCCCCGCTTGAATTGTTGTGGGCTCTCACACCTGCTCATGCACTCTGAAAGGCTCTGGGGCATTGGTATCACACTCAATTCCTGGAGGGCCACAACTC
>CAIGQZ010034880.1:6159308-6187646 GCA_903798205.1 Danio tinwini
ACTAAGCCAAAGGAAAATAAATATATAATATATTATATAATAATTAAGTATTTTACTTTTTATTTAACATTTACATTTAAACATATGTGTTTATATAACAGTTCTGAAATCTGATTGGCTGATAGCTCTGCAATATTCCACAATAGCAGCACTCGTACAGCTGCCTCACCCTTCTGTATTACTCTGCCCACATAGAGTGTCAGCAAATCAATGAACTCACTACATTTTGACAAATATTGCAGCTGTTGGACAACATAAAGTACTTGTTTAGACTGCATCTATGCTGTTTATTTATGAGGATAGTGCCTATTTTAAATATTTCTAATTTTGGAGATACAGCAGGTCGGTATCCATCATCCTGTCATATTGAGCAGAGCAAAGACAGTTGACGTTCTGCCACAAGATGGTGACAGAGTCCGCATAATGAGCTCTTAGAGGAGAAAAACTCAGCGTAATTTCAAACTACAGCTGATCAAATCATTATAAAACAGGTAAGCGACTTTCTAACTCGATCTCTCTCTTTTGTATGTTGCAGTGCTGTATTTATACCATAGTCTGGTAGTGTTTCTGGTATAGTTTGCTTTGCTTTGGCTTTTTGGGGTTAATTATTGTGATCTCCTGATTGCAACAGAGAAATGGTGGGAAATGTCTCTAAACATTGTTTATAAATGTCATTTCATGTCGTTCAGCCTTATAATCTTACAATATGAGCAAAATCACCTGTTTTGTCATCACTTTAGACCTTACGCTAGAGAATCAAACACTAACTCTAAATGGTGTGTGTGAAGTAGCAACAGTTTCTGCTTTTCGGACGTCAGTTGCAGATGTGAATCAATGGCGGAAGAAAGTAGTTCCTTGTACAAAAGAGTTTCTAGATTCTCTGTGTTTGATTTTCTTTTTTATATACATGATTATGACGTCAAACTGTTGTATAAACGCAATATCACACTCATAGCAGTGCAATATGGCTGTTTATTGTCACTGGTGGGACACTAAGGCAATGCACGCCTCCCACCAGTGCCGATATACAGCCATATCGCACAGCTACTGCTGAGTGTGATATTGCTCATATACACAATCATTTTGCATTTTACTTTTTATTTAACATTTACATTTAACTGTATCATGATTTGAATTGGGTAGGCTAAATTGTTCGTACTGTATAAATGTGAATGAGTGTGTATGGATGTTTCCCAAAGATGGGTTGCAGCTGGAAGGGCATCCGCTGTGCAAAAAGTGTGCTGGATAAGCTGGCGATTCATTCTGCTGTGGCGACCCCGGATTAATAAAGGGACTAAGCCGAAGAGAAAATGAATGAATGAAAGTATCATGATTTAGGAATGGTTAGGACCAAAGATGCAACGCATCATTTTGTGATTTTATACCCACAGAAAGCATATTAAATCTACTTCAATGTTTCACATAATTTGACACTATCAAAATGTGGCTGGATTAATCTTGAATGGCCTGAGGCTGTGTACATTTGAAGCAATTATCCAATTTTGGGGTGAACTGCTAATTTTATTAATTATTTTATTTAGTTCTACAAATGAAAACAAGCCATAATTGTTGGGACTAACATTAAACACACACAGACAGACAAGTGCATGCACACACACACTAATTAAAACCCCCTTTTTAAATTTTTATTTCATGTGAGTTACGCCTTTAAGAGACATCATCTGCAATGTTTACAGTAAGGGCCAAATTTATCAGCACTGGAATCAAAGCACAGAGGAACTCATGAGGCACCAGACAGCACATGCAGTCCTTTGATAACAGTATTCTTCTGAGTGCCTCCAAGAACAACATCATGACATCCTGCTGGGTCGAGGAAGCTTATTTTCACAAGCGCATGCGGCTCACTGGTCAATTTAATAAATAATTGTAAATGGCAATTTGGTTCAATACCTGCTCAGAGTGTACTGTGGTTTAATTAATGAGAGCAGCGTGTGACCCGTGTGTTCAGAAACACCTCAGAGAAACACTGTTCTGTTTAGTCCACCACAGGGAACTGAACACACTTCCAACAGCTGCAATTTGGGCTGTGACGCACACACACAAATCTGATTTGTAATTAATTGTTGACAGCATCGAACAACCCCACCTCTCCATGGTACAAAAATTGCATAAGCACCTGCAGGTGGCACATGTAAACGCACATTTGTTTGTTCTAACATGGAGGGACTTTTTGTTTTTTTACTGAATTTGTATTGTGCTAATGTGGTGTTTCTATAAAGAAATGTCATCATTTGAAGGAAGAAAAAACACGTAATATCTTCTTTTTGTCAAACAAGTATACAATAGCTATGTTTCCATCCAAAAGTGCAAATTCAATTTATATGCAAACTGGAATATCGCATAAAAGACATGCAAAATCGGCACTACCTGATGAACTGGCGCCAAATATCAACAGTAAAAATGGAATTTGCTGCGGTAGGAGAATCTGCGTTAGTCTCTTATTTAATAAATGACCAGCGCCTCAGAAGACAATGCCGACAAGCAATGAACGTGAGGTGGCATTTGAAGGCGTGAGACATGGAGCACAGACGCTCTTGACAGTCCTGGAGGTAATTTATAATATAACATTTCAGATGTTTTATAATGTGCTCAGCCTGCTGATTTGTCCATTTACACACATTTTTATCATCATATGATCTCATAACAAAATCACATTACTTTTTTTAATGCGCATACTGGAATTTGTTCGGTAAAAGTGTTTCCACCATAGTTTATGCACATCTTTTCTTACCGAATAAAAAATTTGCTCTCCTTATTTATGCGCATGTTTTTATACCCATTTTCTACATTTATGCACATTTTGGCGTTTCCATCAAACGATTTTTTATGCACATATCCAAAACACACATAAAAATAGGTGAATGAAAATGTAGCTATTGACATGAAGGAGTGTATATACTTCAAATGAAATAATTTTCCTTCTAGGTTTTTTTCTTCAAAAATAAGTTAGAATAGGATGAGCGATGAAAACGATGGCTGTTTTTGCACATTACGATATGTCCAAGCAGCAGTAGGTGGAGTTGTAAACCTATGTGTACCCATAAACAACAACAACGATGGTTGCTGTAAGAGAACTATTTTGTCAGCTAGTAAAATTGATCAATAAACATTAACGTTTATGTGCATCCACTTAATGAAATTAGAAACAATGATGTCAAGTTTTCTCCTTTTATTCTGCAAATGTGGAGCAAAGATAATTGCATTTTTCATACTTCAGAATGGGCGCCGCAAGGATGGATAATTTCCTGAAAAGAGTATCAACGTTTTCTGTCTGACCACTAAATATAAGAATAGATGAGAAAAAATAACTTTCAGAACACACCCACCAATTCTGTAATTGTAACAAACCAATGATAACTTAAATGAACACACCCAAAAAGGTTGATTTGGTGAGCTGATTCGAACTGCTAAAATGACCCAGCAGGCACAGGACGTAAACATGACATCAGATTGACATTGTGGGCCTTCAGGTTGATGTCAGAACTCAACGTCAGGCCAACAGCAATGTCCAACGTCCAACCTAAAATTAACCAAATATCAACATCTAATGATGTTACAGCTTGACGTTGTGTGGACATTACCACTATGATGTCTATCAGACATTGGATTTTGGTTGCCATACTTGGCGAAGAAACGTCAGTATTTGACGTCAATATGATGTTGGTTTAAGATGTTGGTCACTTTTCAACACAACCGAAAATCAACCAAATATCAATGTTGTTATTGGACATCAAATTAACGTCCTTAGACATTGATTTTGGTCATGATGTCACAACCTAAATCTAATCTAATATTAAAGTTTTATGACATGTGCCTGCTGGGGAACTCAATACTAAAATCCTTTTAGCCATTTCAATTTGTACTACGATTATGTTTGAAATTGTGTATATCGGGACATTTAAGGGCGAGTAAACTGTCAGATCATTTTAAAATTTGGGGTAAACTTCATAAATAATGCATAATGTCAATGAAATAAGTCTGTATAAGTCAATTAAAAGTCCAAATAAAGACAGCAATTTAATTTAGATTATTTGTAATGTTAAATAATTTATTTTTTTTTTAATTAAAGAGTCTAATTAAGACAATATGGACAATAAAAGGCTACAGGTGCATTCACACAACCAATTTAACAACTACATTTCTCGAACTCTCTTGCTTATAGCAGTACATCAGAAAATATCTTTAACAACAACGCAGCTCTCGAATTGGATAATGTGGCAAGCTGTTCAATACACACCAGTTGAATGCACTTTAGTTGGACTCATTTGCTAGTAATAAATCAAAATAATTGTAATTAATAACAAATAATTGTTATAATAACTATAAACTACATTATCCATGATGCTTTGCAGAAAATTCCACCACAGACCAAAGCACACAAAAATGGAGATTTTGCTAGACAAACTCAAGTGAAATAATAAAGTGTCAGTAAATAGTTTGAGGAATTATGAAGTGTATAAGAGGCAATTCACTGCACCGACAGATGCCAACAAACACTGACAGTCATCAGATTACAGTACATTACATTCAATGACCCAACAAACATTGAATCAACATGTTGACTTGACAAAATTAGCAACAATGACAGCAGACACTTGTCCAAATCCGATAAAGTGTTTTTTTGTGTTAGTCAGTGTAAGTTAGTGCAGTGTGAATTGGCCTTAATTGGTGCAATAATTGAACATAGAGAAAATCTAATATTTTAGCTTCAATGAATTCCCCAGGGGAACCCTCGGGCTGATTTTCTAGTGAATAAAGCTATTGTGTTTAAAATCTAATTATATTTATTACAGGCCAACCTAATCCACATATAATAACATTATCATTATGAATAATTTTGCCTTTAACACTTTAAAATGCTTCCAAAGGGAGCTCTTGTCAGCTTTAACTCAATTGTCCCTTAAGAACAGTCAAAACACACACACACACACATACTCAATAATAAGGTACAGACTGAAACCCAGTTTGGCTGATCAATTTTATTTGATCTGCTTACCAAAGAGACAATGCCCGCAAACATAAAACAATGAACAACTCCTTCATGATCAACCAAAATTTATAATGACAGCGAGTGTCATTGTTACCCTAATTATTCTCTCTTCTTCAACATCATCATCATTAATAATATTAGTATCATTATCTTCATATTAAGTGTTGTTTTCTTATCGGTTCCGTATTTTAAAATGTAATAACATGAAATGATATCTTAAAAAACATGATGGACTGTGGATAAGACACAATGTGGAAAGGAGGGGAGGAGTGTAAATCCGCATGGAAAGGCTGGTCCGTAAGGCTCCAGAGTCAAAACTCTTTCCGCAAAAGTGAGTAAATCGCCCTCATAGGCACCGTTTTTCCAATCCGCACACTTCATACACACATACACACGCGCACGCACAAACACATGATAAAACTTTACGATGAAAATAAAAACAGCAGAAGTCACATTTAAAAGCACAGTATGGCAGTGGAAATTAATAGCTCATGGGTGCGACGAGGAGTGTCAGTTGGCGAAGCGATGGCATGAGAGAAACCAGTGGAGTGAGGCTAGAGTAAAGGATGCCATCATTGTGCACAAGGAGGTATAAGAGCATAGGAGGACAAGAGTAAACCCGGGCTTATGATTCCTTTGTCATGATCGGTTTGGAGTCGCAAAGTCACTTCTTCAAGTTGTGTTCTTTAAATAAACGTATTTAGTTCCCTTCATTACCCGGAGATTAATTAGAAAGTACCTACAGTACAGTGCCTTCCGTTGGTTGTCTTGAGTTCATCCTTTTTTTTGTCTTCCACAACCCTGATTGCCATTTCAGGGGGACTCAAGGTCCAAGCACCAGAGTAAGGAAGGTGTCCCATACCCTTTGAAGAACCCCTAGACAACACACACACATATACACACACATTCACTCACACACGCAAAGTGCATTCCCATCCGGGTGGTCCAGGGTTTCCTCGTTTTATGAGTGTTTTTAATTGTTCTTACTCTACGGTTTCTTGAGAAGTTTGTCCGCTTCTGGGTATGTGGGATACTTCACTGTCTCAATCTTCTCTTTGACCTTATAGGATGGGTAGAGGCCGGTGCGGCCCGTTTTGCGGTTGATTCCCTTGGAGTATCCGTCCCAATGATTGCCCGCAACGCCGATCACGTCTCCGGGCTCCAGCGGGATGTCGTCGCTGTTGCGTGGTTGATGCGGGTAGATGGCGATCTGGTTGTGGGCGTTTTGTCCACCAAAGTAGTAGATGTCGTCAAGGGAGTAGAAGAAGGAGGAGGCGTCCGGGTGGAGAGTCTGCATGATCTCGTAGGCCACTCGACATACCTGTGCACAGTGGAAAAGGTAAACAGAGGCACGTTCACAAGCTGCTTTCAAGATCAATCTTCTGAGTATAGGGGAGTTGAGGTAGAGGGGAGTTGAGAGGCTATGCAGGTGCACCTGACAAAGATGAATGGACTTTACAATAGTTAAGTGCTCCTCGTGAAATGCTGAAGTGAAGATTAAGGACTATTAGAAGAATGTACCCGTAGAGTGCTTACGAACAGTCTGGTGCACTGTTTCATTTAAAAAGTTTGGATCTGACTAGCTGGCCTTTCCAGTAGTTTTTATTTTCCTCAGGAAAGAAAGTCTTGCCTTGCAATTTTCATTTGTAAAGCTGGACATCCTGTAGGATTTGAATGATTCTTTATGTACAGTTAAGACTATGACGTGGTAGCCAATCGCAGTGTGTCCTTGGTGCAGCCTGTAGCTCGATGATGTACTGCAGTTGTTCTCAACCCAGATCTACCTTCCTGCAGATTTCAGTTGCAACCCATATCAAACACCTGCCTATAATTATCAAGTGCTGTTCAGGTCCTAATAAATCAGTTCATGTGTGTTTGATCAGGGGGGGAGTTGAACTCTGTAGGAAGGTAGATCTACAGGAACAGGGTTGAGCACCCCTGATGTACTGGATCAGGTTCAATCTGTAGTGAATGTGCACATGAGCGGTTGACTTTTAAATTAACTATTAAATTACCCGTTAGATTGTGGGTTTACGTCTACACTTACCCTGAACCTAAACTCAACCCTCGTAGTTATTAACGTCACCTACCACAACCTTAAACCCAACCGTCACAGTAGCATAGGCGTTACAATGTCTAAAGTGTCTGAAGTTGGGGCTGACACAAACATCACAGCAGTGTCAGTTAATGAAATTAGTCTGCAATCGGCTACTGTCTGAGCTGGGGTATTTGCATAAAGCAATCTGATTGGCTGACGCTTCCGTTGGTGCTTGAAAAGTTGAGAAATTCTCAACTTCTACAGCAAGCAATGCCGCTGAAGTGGCACTGATGGATCCCAATTCAGTTCAGCAACGCTTGACGTCACCCATTCAAGATGAATAGGAAGCATTGACGCTGATATAAATCGGGCAAAAGAGTTTAGTTCCCACCCTAGAAGTACAGATCAGAACCAATTTATCAAGGTGCTC
Organism: Danio tinwini; assembly: GCA_903798205.1. Taxonomy (NCBI): domain Eukaryota; kingdom Metazoa; phylum Chordata; class Actinopteri; order Cypriniformes; family Danionidae; genus Danio; species Danio tinwini. Next base: position 6,166,788 of record CAIGQZ010034880.1, read on the forward strand.
AGGGCTGCTTAATATCACCTGGAGCTATGTTGGAGCAGGATCTGCATAAAGGTAGTAGGTACCCTTGTTCCTCAACATGAATCCAGTGAGATCTTGGTTAAAAGTCTTGGGACACTTTGACATGCTTTACATCTTATGTCAGAGTGTGCAATTCTTACAAAGACTTTGGACCTAATTATTCCATTGCATACACAGGATGATGGTAACCAAAGCATGTGTGTGGAGTGGGAGCAGAACGGAAGTTAATAAATAATTTTGAACTTATTAAATAATAATCATTTTAACAGACTGGACTGTTCCTTTCAGAAGATTCTGCTCCACTCTGCTTCCAATATACTGGTATGAGCGTGCAAAATAAGGTTTTCATGCTGTTTATAACTCTATACTGCTAATAATTCTATGCAGAAGACTTGGTGTGTAACAGACCATGGCCAACAGTATCTCACGTGTCTGCAAGTTTAAAGGTAAATGTAAAAAGCGAGTGGGAGAAAATGTCCTTACCATGACTACAGACCTCTACAATGGTGACAAATCAGCAGTAAAGAAATAGTTTGATCACAGTGATGTCAATATGTTTGCATGAACTAAATGTACCTCTCTAGTTGTTACATTTATTTATAGGCTAGTATGTTATACAAAGATCAACTGTAATTGAGCTATGTATTCAAGAAATTCATTACAACAAAAAAGACAAAGTGGCATTTGAGCAAAACTGTATGAATACATGTGACTTCAGACACAAAAACTATCATACAATTATTTAACTGGTGATAAATATGTTGCACTAAACAATCAAATATTGCAATTTGTAACAAAGAATTATCATAGTGTAATTGATTTTGGCGGCCAAAATTAACATCCAAAAATCGTACAGTGCGAATCTATCTTCTTTACTGGGTGATTTCTGGCCAGAATGAATTTACCAGACTTTCTATTGATAATTCAAATTGGGATCTGGAAGACTACTTATTGCCAGACATCATGTTTGGCATTAAAACTCAAATCCCAAACCAAACATAAAGTCAGCCAAGCGTGAAGTCCGCATTGTATTTGTGGACAATATGAGTTTATCCATAAAAGCAGAAGCTCGATAAAAAAGTTGAATGTAGTAGAAGAAAAATTAAATAAAACTCTAAAGTAAATCCCCAAAAATAGGTTTTGAACAAAAATAAACTGAACAATAGACCCCCCCATAGAAAAACAGTAGGAGCTTGGCTAGTACATTCACACAATTCAGACATAACAAGAGTTCAGTGAATGGAAAGAGACAAAATGTACATGTGGGATACTAACAGAATTTTGAGAAAAGAAATGGGTCAACATTTACCTGTGAGGAAAAGGTGCACACTAAGTAGTTGGTCCTGGATAGGAAGTGGATATCCAAGATGACTCCTCTCAGAGAGTTTTCAGTGTATCGGTTATGTAGTCCAGCCGACCAGGAAATGGAATTATCACTAATAAATTCATAATCAGGGTACCTGTACACACACGCACGCACGCACGCACGCACGCACGCACGCACACACGCACGCACGCACGCACACACACACACACACACACACACACACACACACAGAGAACAAATTTATAATAGTTAATAAAGGCCCTTTTGACAGCATACATCAGTGAACTATGTTACACAACATTTTAGGCATATCTTCAGGCAAGGCTGTGTACATGCAGTGCTGCATTTAGGCCAAATTGCTTTATGAATCATATGTGACTATTCATTTGCCTGATTGTCATGTTTACTTATTGTCTTCATTATATTTTAAACCAAAAAACAATAAAAGCACTGTCTATATTTGTTCATGAAATAAAAATATTAATAACAGTATTATTTAACAATACTATTAATGATGGCTTACACAAGTGTATGAACACAAGTTGTCTAAAGAGTATTTTTGCAAGGATTTCTAGTCAGTGTCCTCAAGTTGACCCCTGAGGTAAATTTGATGTAATATGTGAACAAATTGCCGCCTGCAGTATTTCTTCTGTTACACTCTGAATTTCATGAAATGGCACTTGAAATGTGTGTACACTTGATATACACAAGAATCTACCGAGGGTAAAAGTGAAAAAATGCAGAGATTAAAATCATAGATTCCAAAGATTCCAAAGATCTTCTGTGTCTTTATCTTTAAATCTTTAGTGTAGATTTAACCATTATTATTAATTAGAATTTTTAAAAAAACCTTATAAATAATGTCCTTGGTGTGAACAGGTTTTTATTAAACCAATCAAAGGCTTTGATTTCAGTCACTTGATGATAATGCTGGGAAGGATGCTGATTAAAAGTAAACAGACAGGTCAACCAGATGATTTACAAATTACTTCTCTTAAAAGAGTTAATACAAAAGATCTTTTAAAGAATGTTGGAAACCAATAGTGATTGACTGAAAAATATCTTCTTTTGTGTTTAACAAAAGATAGAAACTCATGTTGGTTTGAAACACATGAGGGTGTGTAAACGATGACAGCTTTTTATTTTTGAAAGAACTTTTTAAAATCTATTCATGACAATTATTTACGCCTTATTGTCCATTTAAAGTCCCTAAATATATATATATATATATATATATATATATATATATATATATATATAACAACATATTTCACCAAAAAATATAATTTTATTCTGTCATCATTTACTCACCTTTTACTTGTTCCAAACCTATTTGAGTGTCTTTCTTCTGTTCAACACAAAAGAATATATTTTGTAAAATGCTGGTTGCTGAGACCCATTGGGACTTCTATAGTAATTTTATTGTTCCTACTGTAACCCACCGATCCTACTGCACCCAACCTGGTCTGAGCTGGAATTGAACTGGCGATTCTTTGTATGGGAGTCGGTTGCTCTAACAAAGAAGCTAAAGACCGTGGCCTCTAGCATTTGTCACTAGAGCACCTTTTGAGGTCAGAGGAGTGAGGTTTACCTGCATAGCATTTTGCTAGCTGGCCTCTCTTACCCTCACGCCCCTAAACCTCACTCCCATCCCAGACGAGCCCCCACGTATAAGTCACCAGTCCTACTGCACCCAACCTGGTCTGAGCTGGGATCGAACTGGTGATTCTTTGTATGGGAGTCGGCTGCTCTAACAAGAAGCTAAAGACCATGGCCTCTAGCATCTGTCGCTAGAGCACATTTTGAGGTCAGAGGAGTGAGGTTTACCTGCATAGCACTTCGCTAGCTGGCCTTCGTTACACTCAACCCCCTAAACCTCGCTTCCAATCCCGGGCGAGCCCCCACGTGTAACCCTCCTGTCCTACTGCACCCAACCTGTGCTGAGCTGGAATCGAACTGGCGATTCTCTGTAGTGAGGTGTACCTGCCTAGCATTTCGCTAGCTGGCCTCTGTTACACTTACCCCCTAAACCTCACTCCCATCCCGATCGAGCCTCCATGTGTAACCCACCGGTCCTACTGCACCCAACCAGGTCTGAGCTAGGGTCGAAACAGTGATTCTTTGTATGTGAGTCAGTCGCTCTAACAAGAAGGCTACAGACCATGGCCTCTAGCGTCTGTCGCTAGAGCACCTTTTGAGCACCTTCTTCATCATTAATAATAAATGAACCACAAATAATTTTACCGCTTCAGCTGTTTGCATCAACATCACTTGACCAACTCTCTTGTGCTCTCTCTCTCTCTCTCTCTCTCTCTCTCTCTCTCTCTCTCTCTCTCTCTCTCTCTCTCTCTCTCTCTCTCTCTCTCTCTCTCTCTCAGCAGATGACGCGCGCTGCACGTGAGGGCACTACACAGCCACATCTCACAGCAAATTATTTGCAACTTTGTTGCATAAAAATAATACACTAAATAACAAAACGGCATATATTTAACAAACAAGGTAAATAAAACTATTTGTAAAAACGAAACAAACAAAAAAGAAAATGAAAGAACTTAGAGCTGAAACCAGCTCAAATGTTCTGGAATAAAAGTGTTGCAGTAATGCACAATCATTGGTCATTTGAGACAGCACTCCTGCAAGATTCTCTCTTGATTTCACAAAAAGGTTATTTATCTTTCATTTATATCCGTTATTAAAAGCCTATTTATGTTTTAAGTTGGCCTATAGCCTATTTTTTCAGTGCATGTATTGACTGCTTCTTTTAATACACGTAATATATGTGCCTTATTTGTGTTCAATTCGATGGAATGACAAACACGGACATGCGCATTTGTTTAGAAAATAGCCTATTTATTTAATTAAAAAATGTTAGGCCTATATTTATTTATAGGCTATAAATGTTTAAATTATTTGTTTATTTAAACTAGTCCATATATATTAAATTCAATTACAGCCTGCATTTTACCATTCGTTTTGGCTTTAACGAATTATTGAACAGATAATTAATAACTTATCAAAGAACATTTTACTGAGCTCAGTGAAAAGTTTCATATGTAGGCCTATACAGTCAAAAATAGCCTATGTCTAAAATGAAACTATTTCTCTTATCAGAAAACAACAAACACATATGCCAAAATGCAACATTTTGTTAAATTTTAACAAATACAAATGTGACAGTTTGATGTCTAATTTTGTGATGATGATGAGACCTGAAGCCGCATCGCACTCAACTGAACAAAAACATGAAGAAAACGCCTTCACCACACAAAAATCTTCACCTGCGGTTGGAGTCCTCCCGCCTAAAATTACCTTAATGCGTCTTTGTTTCTTCTGTGCATAGATAAATACCATTTCATTTGCTTTCATTTATTTATATTATATCCATTTTGCGGCAATCCTGCCGATAACGGCATGGACAAGAAGTCACCCACGCCACACTATTGCATCGGAGTCTTGTTTTAAATAATTTTGCTTATTTAGCTGTAAGAGCACAGTAATTTGCATTGGTTTGAATTATTCTCCAAGATAAAATGTTATACAAATGAAGTAGATTAATAAACAAGTAAAAAAGCCAAAAGGTAAATATATTTAGAAATTGTTAAATAAATGAACAAATAAGTAAACATAACACTATTGCGCCCCCATGCGATAGTATCGTGTATCGGCGATCTCACAGGGGGATGATATGGCGATCTAAAAATGTTGTATATCGCCCAACACTAATCTGACCTCCATTACACTACTATGGATGTTGATGGGTGCCAGCAACCAGCATTTTTCAAAATAGCTTCTTTTGTGTTCAACAAAACTCATAAAGGCTTAAAATCACATAAGGGAAAGTAAATGAAAAGGACATTTTCATTTTTGGGTGAACTATTCCTTTAAAACAGGTGTCAAAGCCAGTTCTTGGAGTGCTGCAGCTCTGCAGTTTAGCTTTAACCCTAATTAAACACCTGATCAAACTAATTGAGTCCTTCAGGCTTGTTTAAAACCTACAGGTGAAGCCAAAGTCACACTAGAGTTTGAGCTTGCGAAATTCTGTCATACGGCACTGCGAAAAGGGGCGGGATTAAACAAGATGATTAGACATTTAAAAAAGTGAGCGATTGCTCCATGTTTTAAATTTCTGTTCAGAGAGGTCATGTTTTGATCCTGGATTGGTCTCATGCAGTCAAGTGATGCGATTTCGCAGGTCAGAGTTCACCAAGCTTGAACTTTGCACCGCAGCAACCTGCGAAACTCAGACTCATGACCCTGCGTTTCCGGTCTGTCGCATTTGCATGCGTATGAATGGAAGTCTATGGGGAGAAAAGCCCAGTGTGACCGCGGCTTAAGTGTGTTGAAACAGGGTTAGAACTAAACTGTGCAGAGCTGCGGCCCTCGAGGAACTGGCTTTGACACCTGTGCTTTAAAACAAGATCATCTGAATCTGATAAGACAGATTTGATGAACTGTACTCACTTGGTCTTGGCTTCTTGCAGTAGTGAGGGGTCATCTGTGGCGAGGTAAACCCGTTTCTTGTCCACATGCATGCGCTGTGCCAGACTCTGGTAATGATCCTCCACATGCACCATGTACTCTTCTATGGGGTGGAAAGCTGCCTCCGTCCCTACCTTATCTGTCCGGCGCACATGCACCCTGGAGAGAGGAGCAATACCTGGGTCAGGCTGATTGTGTGTGTCCATATGAGAAAGGGATTCAAGGTCAACAAAGAACAGGAAAAAATACAGAGCTGCAGAATACAATTTCTCTCGATTTTTGAACGGATGTTTAAAGGTTTTACGCTTTGGGGTGCCGATTTTCTGAAAATGCCAACTATTATGTGTCTATGTGTGAGTGCAAGGATGGGTGGCTGAATAAAAAGATGACATGGAAAGAAAGGACAGTGTGTGTGAGAGAGATAGAGACAGAAAGATGTCTGTGGTGCTTGAGCTCCCAGAAGAGAGCAAAGTGGGTGTAAGTGGAGATTGATTGTTGGAGCAGTGGTTGGTGGATGGTGTGAAAGGGTTTCTCTCCTTCTCTTCCTTCCGTACTTTTTCATACATAAATGCATTCAAAACCTGTGCCTCCTCAGTCTGAGGTTTACATCATAGCTTACCGCATATGTTGGCTTATTTCTGCTATACTATTTCCACTCTTGGAATTGGACTGACTGAATTATATTATATATATATATATACCAACCTTTAATATGTTTACTAGAAAGAAACTGCTAAAAAGAAAATGCTAATCTAGAAAATGTCAAACATTTGGAAAATTCTAATCATTTCATATATTTTAGTAGGGTCTATTAAACTTGGTATTAGGTCTACTAACAAAAAAACTGTGAAACATGTAGTCATCTGACTGTTTTGGATAGCACTGTGTCTTCAACTACTTGTTATTAGGTCTACTAACGAAAACACTGAAATATTTAGCTATCTGACTGGTTTGAATTGCATTGTCATGTCTGTATGTGTAATGTCTTACCCTATAATAGGATGCTTGAAGCCCAGTTTGGTGGTGACCTCCTGCATTTCCTTCATGAGCCATGCCTGAGGGCGGATCAGGTACTTGACGAACTGAGAAACCCACCACACAGCAGGGTCTCCGTGAAGCCTCTGAAGCCGGTCTGCAAGATCTTCAGGGATGGCCAGGGGCAGGTAAGGTGGACGAGGGTGAAGACTGTCCACGATGGGCAATTCAATAACCTGAACGTCCCGGTCATTTGCTTCACCTACACACAAATGCAAAAGACAATGAGAGGAAAAGACAAAGGAATGCCCTGGAGAGATTAAATATTGCAATGTGGAATGTAAATTGGCTCAACATGCTTTTCCGATAGGAGATTAATTTACAATTGGCAAGTCAATAAAGCTTGACAGTGAAGCTGTGCGCACAGTGAAGTGTGTGGGCTGAAAACGTGAGAGCGGGAGAGAAAAAAAAGAACGCCCTCAGGCCAAAAACATACAACACCAAGGTATTAAAATAGATGCATATTCCCACGGACACTTACATTAAATTATATTAATGATTTCAGCAGGCGGTTTTATGCAAAATGACTTACACTCTTTTGAAGGTGCATGTTTTGTCGGCACATATACACACACATTGTAGTTCACATGTGTTCCTGTATTATTGTCATGAAAACAAACCCTTAAGGGGGCGAGGTGATGAAGTTCCCTTCAAATATGTATCTGTGTCATTACTTTGGTTGTGTTATTATGCTTACATTCACATAAATGCCAAGTTTATATTTCAGGCTTTAGGAAAAATATTATAAATAAATGGAAAAATATCTCAAAATAAAATGGCAAAATACCTCTGAGAGACTGGTCCTTAAACAGTCTTAAAGTGATGACTAAATATATATAAGAATATGGATAGGCTATTGGATAATTAAGGATGAATTAAATATAAATAAATATGGATAATTAAGGATATTGTTATTTCTAATAAGGATATTAAGCAAAAATCATGTTTCATGAAGATACAGTGATCAGCATATACAAGTACACCCCTCACAAATCTGTCTTTTAAATTCATATTTTTAATAGGAGGCTATACAATATTATATTTGTACATTAGATTAGTCAGTAGTGCAGCCAAATCTGGAGCTTATCTAACAAATAACGTATGATAACTATCCAAAAACTAGTACACTCATATCTATATGTTGTAGAAAAATAGTAAATACAAATTTAAATTAGAAGAAAAAGAAGCAAAAAATTTGAAAAATTGAGTTGAAATTTTGTAGGTTTTAATTTTTATTTTTTGCAATATTTTGCTTGAATTTAATTGTATTATCTTTCAATTTCTAAATAGGTTTGGGTGACTAAAATATTGTTTTAATAAATATATGTGTTTAATAAATCTGTTTTGTTTAAATGCACCAAAACACATTGCCTATATTCACAGAGAAATGGATAAAAATATTCATTTTCAAACTGGGTTGTACTCAAATGCTAAGCACTGTAAATATACCAATATACTAGTAAATATATCAAAGCTTATTTTTTGTTATTAATATACACTGCTAAGAACTTAATTTTAACAATGTTAAAGGCAATTTCATACAATAAAAAAAACATCTGAATCCTGCAGATTAAAAAAAAAAAGGCATATTTTTCTATCCTAACAAACTATACATCAATGGAAAGTTTATTTATTTAGATTTAAGATAATGTATAAATGTTAATTTTCAAAAATTGACACAAAGTATGACTGGTTGTTTGTTCACTTATGACATTTTACCTCTGCCTGATGCATAAAAAAGTCCTGATTATTCACCCTAATAAGCCTTTTTCTGTTAGTGTTTATGAGAGTAAATGGTCAGACTACAAATCAGCTTGTTCATGACAATATATTAAAATTGAAATGAAAATAAGATCAGAAATGACCATTTGCAGGGCGCAGGTGGCGCAGTGGGTAGCATGATTGCCTATAACACAGAAATGCCAACTGACCCAGCCAGGGCTCGAACCAGTGTCCTTCTTGCTGGGAGGTGATAGTGCTACCCTAGAAATTATTATTATGATGTTGACAAGTCAATTTGATCATTTATAGCAGCTGACAGACCTGATATAGATATTAAAAGAAGATGTAATATATCTTATACAAAGAAATGCATGATGCACTAAAATGTACTATTGGTTTAGACTTGCTAATTAAATTTTTACACTGCTAGTGTCATGTTCTAGTACTTAAGCTTCACAAACAGACACACAGACACACACAGAAAGACTGATTATTATTAAGTTATAATTTAAATCATTTAAAATAATTTGATCTGAATTTCTATTATATTTGTGCACTTATAAATCCTTGTATTTAATTATAAAGCTCTCTGCTATTGATTACACTGTATATATGCACATTAATTTGAGCTGGGAAGATAAATATGTGCACATCCAGAGCAAAAGCCAATAACGATTGAAAAATCCATATTGTTCAATCACTAGGATGAAGTAATCGGAAGAAAAGAAAAAAACCTTTTATCAGGGAAAACCGTCTTCAAAGAGACTATGCATGGCAGGTTTAAATTATGCCTTGTGCAGCATTAAATGTTAAAAAAGTATTTTTTTCCACACAATGAAGTGCCGGAGAAACTCCCTAGCCATTCTTATATAACCTTGCTGTTAGGCTCTTTGCATGGGGATGAGGTTTTTCCAGCCCAGCACCCCTCATTGCACTGATAAACAAAATAACTCTCTCTCTCTCATCCTCATTAGAGCTGCGAGAGAATCTAAATTACATCTTGTCCTTGCATCCTGATGAATAAATTGAAGGGGGGAGGGCTTCAGAGGAGGAGGCTTCTTTATTATTTTTAATTCATGCTGTCTGTGCGTGTGTACCACTGCTTCATTTTAATGCTGCGAGCGTATAGTGTGCATGTTTGTGGCGGTATTTGCTCTAAACGTGGGCAGGATTATCCTAAAGGATTTCGCTTGGCCTTTGACCCCGTGTGTGTCATAACTAGAGGCATTAACTGGGTTATGCTATGTACGTTATTGAGGAACATCTCTCGAAAGATGCACTGGAATTAGCCTGTTTTAATTTAGACACAGGCAGTATGTGCGTACATTATGAGAAGCCAAGATGTTAATGGGTGAAAACTGACGGCATCAGCAAGGTCATGGGTTTGAGTCTTTAGGGAAATAAGAGCAAACTTTGAGCTCCATTTTGGATACATTGCAAGTCGCTTTGGATAAAAGTGCCTGCCAAGCGCATGAATGTAAAGTAATGAGTTGGAATAGCATGTTTAATATCATTCTCTTGCTCATTCTCTATTTCTGTCAATCTCGCAGGGCCGCAGAGCGCAGAAACTCTCAGGCTTAAGGGCAAACTAAGAGAGATTGTGTCCTCTGGGAGGAAAGAGTGATGGGAAAGTGCTGCTTTGTTTTGAGGTCATTTCTTTCATGTTTTATAGACAGTCTCTCCTTCCTCTTCACTTTGCCTTTTAAGAGCACAGCAGGTTCACTCCAGCTGTAGAGAGTTTCCCCTGAACGCTCGATTCAGCCTATTAGACAGACTCTTAAACAGGGCCAGTGTGTATTAAATGACCATTAGTGAAACGACCATTAGTGTGTTTCCCTAATTAACATTTCAAAATGGTCTGTTGTTGAACGAATGTTCTTGAATCCAGTCGCATTTGTGGAAAAAATATATATAAATAAAATAAATGAGCACACTACAATAACATTATTAATAAGTAATATGACAACAACATGAGTTGAGAAAAAAAGGGAAAATATTTAATTTTATTTTATAAAATAAAAAGGGCTATTCATAATCTAAAAACAGATTAAGTATATTTTATTTCCAGTGTTATTTAAATTCTTGTTTATTGTTTAAATTCACTACCTTTTATTATCATGTCTGTGTTTGCCCTATTGACTTCCATTATAACAACATTTTTTTATTGCAAAGCCATTATACCATATACAACAGCCCCTCTAGTAACTTTTCACAATTCCACGATAGCTGAATCCAACGCTAAATCAACAAAAAGTATGACATTTTTATAATCCTGCAAAATTCTTAATTTAAATGCAAAATAATCACAAAAAAATGAAAATGAACTCATAAAACATCCAATTCCAAGCTATATAATCAAATTATATTTATTTTAGTTTGCAATTAATTGTTTTACATGACTTATAGATGTTGCAGACACAGCGCAGAGAAGGTTGTGGACAAAATTAAGACTCAAAATCATCCCAGAGTCGATTATAACATCCTCAAGATCACTATACTGTAAGTCACTTGAACATCTGCTACATTTCAGTGTAATGAGGAATGCACTAATATTCAAATTCTGCCAAAACTGATGAGATGATAAATGATTGTGTTTGACATACAATAATAAATGACCAATATTAAAATTTTATAAAAACAAAACAAAACTACAAGTCAATCTTGTTAATACAACCCAGCCTCATTATTGATACGTACCCCTATATACATTTCTGGAGACCACAAATTACATCCCAGGAGGTAAATGTTCTTGCTATTTTTGTTTTCAAGAATCCAACAGAGGCCGCTGCATATGATTTTTCAGATCTCAAATTTCTCTTACGAGTGCCATTCGCGCCTGCTGTTCTCATGTAAATCCACCAGATGTCGCTGTCGACTGACTGATCGACCAACCAACCGGTGACCCCACCCACTCCCTTCCCTAAACCCAACTGAAAACATTTTCAAAAGCACAGATTGACCCACCCCCTTTCCTAAACCCAAGCGACAGTGTTTTTAAAAGCAATCCAGAAAAAAAAGTCACAGCCACCTGATTTTTACCACATTTTTAGATCTTACCAGGTTCTTACCCTATTATTAACTTGTTTCTTTTATTTTTTTCCTTTTGTTTTTGTTTTACCTGCCTTCTGGAACCATTCTTCACCAGACTTGAACCCCGTCAAGTTAAGCAACACTTAAGCTTGCGACGATACTGCAAGTCTGCCAACGTACGTGGCGAGCCACTTGGCAAACTGGTAACAGCAGAAAAGCCATCCACATGGAGGTAAGCGGTCGGCTGGTAGCACGAAAAGAAACAGAAGCCATGGGCAGTGTCATACTGCCCCATAATGTTTGTTTTAAAGACTAAATGCAGTCATAAGTAACTCTGGCAAAAAAAATTTGAGCTCTTCAGAAATGTATACGGGGGTACATACATTTACAATGAGCCAGTGGTGTGTTGATAACACTAAATATATAAGCACAATAATAAATTTGCCCATCACTAAATGTACAGTGTGTATGTACTGTACACAACAAAAATGTACAGTATGAAAAAAAGCATATTCAATGTGACTTTAAGGTTACATAAACATTAAATATTTTACAATTTTAAAGATGAGCTAAATGGCAAATGATAGCAAAGGTAATCTGAATGTAAAAAAGGTCAATAATACAATGTAAACAAAAAAAATTAATATATAAATAATGATCTTCCCATAATCTATTTACTAGGGGTTTCAAAATTTATCGTTTCTTCGGTGCACCGCGATGCAGATAGGGACAATTCGATATCGGTTCAGTAATAGATCATAACCGGTTATTACGCACTGACATCATTTATCCCCTATGAGCAATGTCGCGGTAGAATACTATGGTGAAGGAAGCGAGGGCGAGTAAATAAAACACTCCTACTACTTAAAAAGCAAATCTTTCACTGACACTGAGAAATGGTAAAGCAGGAGCCGCTATTTCACTATTTGGAAGAAATGCTGTAAAACTTCATCTCTGCCTCTCTCTCTCTCTCTCTCTCTCTCTCTCTCCCACACACACACACACACACACACACACACACACACACACACACACACACACACACACACACACACACACACACACACACACACACTTTGAGCATTTGACCCGTTGGCATGTTTGTGAGGTAAAGTTTCCTCTCCTCTTGGCTTAAAGCAATACTTGTGGATCCAGACACAAGCGTGCCTGTGGTGCGAGTTTATTGTATTGTATTTATTCTATTACGGATAACCTGATAACCGTGTATTATGCGCCTATAGACTGACCTGCGGCTGTTTTTCCCGCGTCACTCATGGGGCACTTTCATTTCTAATCGCAGCCCTTTCTGTTGAGTGGGTGAAGACAATGACCAATTATAGGGGTGTAAGAACTTGCCAGTGCTCAAAAAGCAAGCGGAATAATATTTACATTAATTTATTTGTTATGAATGCTCGTGCTGTCTTCTTTGCATGTATTGGAGTTTTTTCTAAAACATTCAGAAAGAGCAGGTCATTTTTTTTTGAGCAGGTAAAATTAAAGGTACAGTTCATATATATTACTGCTTGTATTAAAGGACAAAAGGACTTGTATTACAAGTAATATATAAATATAAACATATTTATAGATTTTAATAAAAAAATAAATCTTGTGTTGTAAAGAAAAAATTAAATTATGTATGGAAAGCATGGTCAATGCACCGTGATGCACCGAGATATCGAATTGAACCGAATCGATGGCATGATAATCGTAACCGAACCAAACCATGAGACCAGTGTAGGTTCACACCCCTACTATTAACAGTACTGTGTATTACACAATACTTTACAGGCTGCACAAACTAACTCTTTATCATTTCACTCATACTATTTTCATTCTCGTTTAATTTGACACTTTTGTTACTGACCAGACCAGTGTCCAGTGGAGGCCCCTGTGCGGTCAGTGCAAGTGTCGCTGACGGGTTTGAAGACGGTCTCCCATCCTCCGGTGGCATAGCGCCAGTTCTGTGACTCCAGTATGAGTGTCCGCTGCGTGCCATAGGCGATCATGAAGCAGTAGACCACATGATGTAGCTGGCAGCCGTAACCACAACCCTTATTGATGTTACACACCAGCTTACGAGCCTTGCTGCAGTCCTGAGGGTTCTGTGGATACAGATCAGTACAGAGAGACAGAGTGTGAAGAGCTTTCTACACATACACTGAAAACTACCTTCTGGAGTACTTTAAAATGATCCAACTACAATGTATTATAGTAGTGATGAAGTATGATACTGTATTAAACAACTTTTGATTGTGGAATAAGTTTCTTGATCTGCTAGTTTTTAATACTATAGTGTGACTCAATTTGAAAAGGATTTTAACTGGTTAACCTTGCCTATTTGTTTGTTCATTGATTTGTTTAATTATGTATTTTGGTTTAAAATTTTGTGAGAATTTCTCATTTAGGTACATGAGCATAGCTACAAAGTGTTGACATTCTCTAGTGCTGTGGAAAATGTTTCTATGATGATGTTCATTTCATTCATCCATTATTTTCCTTCAGCTTAGTCCCTAATTTATTATGCCACAGCGTAATAAATTTCATTTCATTCATCCATTAATTTTCCTTCAGCTTAGTCCCTAATTTATTACGCCACAGCGTAATAAATTTCATTCATCCATTAATTTTCCTTCAGCTTAGTCCCTATTTTATTACACCACAGCGCAATGAACCGCTAACTTTTTCAGCATATGTTTTACGCAGTGGATGCCCTTCCAGCTGCAAACCAGTACTGGGAAACACCCACACACTCTCACATTCATACACGCTCTCATACACTACGACTAATTTTGTTTATTCAATTCACCTATAGGGCATGTCTTTGGACTGTGGGGGAAACCAGAGCACCTGGAGGAAACCCACGTGAATACGGGAGTCAAACCAGGCAAGGCAACCTGTGAGGCAAGAGTGCTACACACTGAGCCACCGTGCCACCAATCAATTTGGCAATTTTATTGTTTAGAGCAGCCTCACAGTCATGAAGTACAATAGTCAACATTTGAAGTGGGTCAAAATATTGTTACAAAATTGTTCTAAGACAAGAATGGGCGTTGTTCAATAGTTTTAGGACAAATTTGATGAAATGTGATGATTCACAAAGCTTTAATAACTTGTATACAAAGAATTGCACACTGCACTGAAATGTATTTTGACTTGCCAATTTAATGTTTAAACTGTTTATGTCTGTTTATTTGCTATTATTTATTTAGACTTGCCAATTCAATTGTTTGTGTCATGTTCTAGTGCTTGACTTTCACAAACAGACACAGGCATTCTGTTTTAAATGACTTAAACATAAAAATGATAACATAAATTTTAATTCTCACATTTGATTCAATTGTATTTAATTTTGATACAATTATAAATAAAATTATTTTATATTTTTTCCGCAATTCCTGAGAAGAATTTTTCAACATATTTCTAAACATAATAGTTTTAATAACTCATTTCTAATAACTGATTTCTGTTATCTTTGCCATGATGACAGTAAATAATATTTTACTAGATATTTTGTAAGATACTAGAATTCAGCTTAAAGTGACATTTAAAGGCTTAAAAGTTAATTAGGCAAGTTAGCCCTTTGATTTCCCGCTCAACCAAATGGTTGACCATGTTTTGACTGTTTTAAATAATGACTGTTAAGGTCATTTAAAGAAATGACTGTTTTAAATAATGGTTTACTAAAAAAAATCAAACAAACATAATCCTGTTGCACTACTAAACTTTATATAGGTTTTATTGTAAAAAAAAAAAAAAAAAGACAAGAAAAATGTTACACGAGTATATGAAATATTTTATGGCATACTTCAAAAAATAAAGTTGATTTAGTATTCATAAATGTTTTGTTTAGTTTTTTTTTTTTATAAATTGGTCTTACACTTCATATTTTCAGATTTTGCATTGTATATGTATTAATTCCGATTCTTTTTTTTTTTTACCATAAACCGACATATCAACCATTTGGTAGAGGTTGATATTTTAGAAATTATGTTGAAAAATAAAATGCATTGATTGTGTTAAATAGCGACATAAGGAGTTAAGAAATGCAATTTATTTTTTTCTTGGTGGGGTAGTTAAAGGGTAATTAGGCAAATCATTGTATAACAGAGGTTTGTTCTGTAGACAATAAAAAAAATATATATTGCTAAAATAGGCTAATAATATTAACCTTAAAAAGGTTGTATTTTTTTTAATACTTCTATTTTAGCTGAAAATAAAAAGACTTTCTACAGAAGAAAAGATATTATATGAATATATATTGTGAAAAATTCTTTGCTCTGTTAAACATCATTTGGGAAATATATGAAAACGAGAGAAAAAAAAACAGGAAGTCTAATTATTATTAAAATAATTTAGGTGTAAATCATTTTAAATAAATAATTTAAAATGGAATATTATGATTATTTTTTCTTTCTTTCTTACTCTTCATGTTTTTGTTTTTTTGGTGAACTGTATTAAATTTAAGTAGGGTCAAATTGTAACATGGGCGTCACGGTGGCGCAGTGGGTAGCACAATCACCTCACAGGAAGAAGGTCGCTGGTTCGGGCCTCGGCTGGGTCAGCTGGCATTTCTGTGTGGAGTTTGCATGTTCTCCCTGTGCTCGTGTGGGTTTCCTCCGGGTGCTCTGGTATGACCCACAAGTCAGAAGACAGGTGACTTCAGCAAGCTAACTTGTCCGTAGTGTGTGTGAATGAGTGTGTAAGGATGTTTCCCAGTGATGGGTTGCAGCTGGAAGGGCATCGGATGCATAAAACATATGCTGGATAAGTTGGCGGTTCATTCCGCTGTGATGACCCCGGATTAATAAAGGGACAAAGCCGAAAAGATTATGGATGAATGAATTGTAACATAAATAGTACCCAGAATTTGAACAAAACAAGAACTTTGCATTTTCCTAGACTGATATGTCATGAGTGTTTTGTACCGATCATTTCAAGAATTTTTTATTAAACATCTTTCAAGACCACCAGCAAGAATAAACAAAAAAACACAGAGAGGCAGATTTGTCAAGGTTGCTGAAACTCTCCACTCATCACTTGCGTAAAAATATTTTTAGTATGTGCTGGAGGAAATGATGAATCTGTCCCTGACGCCAGAAGAATATAATGTCTGAATGACAAGATGAAACAAACAGGGTGGAAAAAAAAGGTTCCTCCATCTATCGCTGTTTCTCGTACTGAGACAATAGAGAGGAGAACGACTGGAGTGAAGAGAATAAAAGCAGCGCCGAAGATAAGAGATGGATGACAGCGGTGTTGTGAGACAGACAGAGGACTGTCATTCCTCATAAGAGACACAGCTTCTCTGTTATCAACCTGTCTGTCTCTCACACACACTGACTAAAATACACTCCATCACTTTAATCACACTCCGGCTCTCATTACAGCTCTAACCGTCTCTCTGATGGAGAGCGTTGACAAAAAGCTATTAGCCAAAGTTAACGAAGTACTAGTAGCACAGAACTTTCCCCCTGGGCCCAATGAGCAGGTTAACAGAGAGAAGTCTTTCTCAACTTTTGTCTGGGAAAACACACCAGAGCCTATATTGTCATCGACATGGATTTCATACAGCTTTACAGAATACAGATTCACATTTGATAGCATTTGCCGCTTTTGCTGTAGCTTTAATATTTTACTATGATAAAATATGAATATAAGCTAAAACATTTCAGTGATGGAACAAAGTAACTGATGTTTCAGAAGCCTCCACATATATTTGATCTACAGTGCACCAGTACTGTACTGTATAAACTACAGTTGGAATTCAGCAATCATGTTAAACAATTAATAGAATTCAAAAGGATGTTTTTTTTTTTATTAGAGTAGATTTTAACATAATTACTGTGATCAAAAGGCTGAATTTCAAGCAGTCATGACAACTACATTGTCACATGCTTCTAATATTCATTCATTTTCTTTTCAGCTTAGTCCCTTTATTAATTAGGGGTCGCCACAGCGGAATGAAGCGCCATGCTTCTAATATGCTGGTTGGTATTCAAGAAACATTTCTTCTTATTATTATCAATGTTCAAAACTGTTGTGCCGCTTAATATTTGCATGGAAACAATTTTGCATTCTTTTATGTATGGAATATACTGTATCTGTGACCCTGGAGCACAAAACCAGTGTCAATTTTTGGAAATTGAGATTTACACATCTTATGAAGGCTGTATAAGTAAGCTTTTTACTGATGAATGGTTTGTTAGGATGGGACAATATTTGGTTGGGATACAATGTGGATCTAATCAGGGTGCAAATTACAGGGGAGTTTTGGGGGAATTGACTTTCTTAAATAAGCCTTGATCCCCCTGAACGATGTCAAAACAAGATGTGTGGGGGAGTCAGCCCTTTGAAACTGAGAAAAAGGTTCACTCTAATCTGTATTTTAAATAATAAGGTTAATCATTTTGACCACCCATATACAGTTGCAATCAGAATTATTAGCCCCCCTTTGATTTTTTTTTCTTTTTTAAATATTTCCCAAATGATGTTTAACAGAACAAGGAAATTTTCACAGTATGTCTGATAATATTTTTTTCTTCTGGAGAAAATCTTATTTGTTTTATTTTGGCTAGAATAAAAGCAGTTTTTAATTTTTAAAACCCATTTTAAGGTCAAAATTATTACCCCTTTAAGCTATTTATTTTTTCCATAGTCTACAGAACAAACCATCATTATACAATAACTTGCCTAATAAACCTAGTTAAGCCTTTAAATGTCACTTTAAGTTGTATAGAAGTGTCTTGAAAAATATCTTGTCAAATATTATTTATTGTCATCATACCAAAGATAAAATAAATCAGTTATTAGAGATGAGTTATTAAAACTATTATGTTTAGAAATGTGTTGAAAAAAATCTTCTTTTCGTTAAACAGAAATTGGGGAAAAAATAAACAGGGGGGCAAATAAATCAGGGGGTTGAATAATTCTGATTGCAACTGTAACAGTTCATACCATTGTGAATGCATAATCGCACCAATCAGTCCATGGAAGAAAAACATCTTTCAACAGTCTGAAACTGGCAGATTTAGAGAACTGCTGACGTGGAGAAAACCATGTTTTTTTTATAAAATAGGTGTTTGTTTCTACATATTGCCTAAATGTAACTTTAAATTAGAAGCATTGTTTGTATAGTTTGTCCTAAAGTAAGCCAAAATAGCAAATCAGGTCAGAATACACTAAATAGCCTATCCCACAAAACACTGAAAACTTGTATGTTGTAATTTAAAGACGTAATTTAAATCAACACATACATTTCGCCACCTTGGAATTATAAGGTTCTATCTGCTTTCTAAATGCTTTTGAGATACTGAGCTTCAAAGGTCTTGCATTTCATAGCAAACAGTATGTGTGTAGCATTTGTTTTTTAAATAAAACATCTTAAAATGTAAACAACTTATAAAAAAACATCCCATATTGTAAAGAAGTTGTCATTCAATAAGTATGTCAATAACTCAATTTTGACCAAAATGTCAAATAGAACCTTATAATTCTAAGGTGACGATTTGATAAACTGAAGCATCTATTACACCAGGGGTTCTCAACCTTTTGCAAGCTGGGCCCCCCCAAAGCTGGTCCATTGCAGTTGGGGCCCCAGTGCACAACCCCCCACCCCCCGCCCTCACCCACATTATTAATATTATTACTATTATTATCATATCAGTAGCGGTAGGTAGGCCTATTATCATTACTAGGCTATTGCTTTATAATTATATGAGGTTACATGTTTCATTATTGTTGTTATTGTTATTATTATTATTATTATCATCATCATCAGTATAGGCCTATTATCATTACTAAGCTATTGCTATTATTGGAAATTGGCACCAGTCCTCTGATATTAATTTATGTTTTATTATTATTACTAGATCTAATAGTAGGCATCATCTGCATTTTTTACAAAAGTTTGCAGATAGGTGATGCTAGACCTGAATGTGCTTTGCCTTGCAAAGATCCTCAATTCTTGGCTCAATGTTGGATAAACATAGCCTCAAATCATCCTCAATTTGTGTACGATTGCTGTATTTTGTTCTGAGTGCAGTCATTTTTGAGAATCCTGCCTCACACAAATATGTCGACACGAAAGGAAAGAGAATCTTAAAGGCGACGTTGCAGAGTTCAGGATATTCCTGCATCAATGCTGTCAGTGTGCAGAAGCAGCTGTTCATGCCTTGACTCCATCTCCTGGCAGAGGACCCCAAACAAGCGAGTGTTTAGCGGCCATGATTTGATGGGATTTATCATTTTTTTTAGCATTTTTTTAGCGGCTACTAAGAGACTGACCACCTGTGAGTGCTTTTGGATGGGAGAGGGGCTCACTGCAGCAGCCACTGCTCGTTGAGCACAGTAGGCCTAACTGCAGAGTGATGCGTGCTTTTGAGTCTCCAAACACCACAAAAGTCTCCAAAAACACCAGTAAAAGTCACTGGATTTGTCGCGTTTGACAAAAATAAAAAGTCGCCAGGAGGATGATTTGTTTGTGTTATAATAAGTGCATAAAGTGGGGGGAAAGGTGGCGGTACTCTTTTTGCATTGGCAAATCATTAAATTTTTACAGTGAAAAAACAAAACTTGGAGATATTGCTGTTAAAACAGTTTATTGTTATTTATTTATTAACAACATAAATGTATCTAAACAAGTTTGTGTGTGTGTGGCTGCATGCATGCATTTCACAAAAACTGCAATTGTGCAATTCTGAGAAAACTACCTTTAAAGTTGTAAAAATGAAGTGCTTAGAAAACACATTACTAATCAAAAACTGTCTTTTCATTTATCTACATTATGAAAATTACTAAATATCTTCACGGAGCATGACTTTTACTTAATGTTCTAATGATTTTTGAAAAACGTATATTTACCCACACACATGGCATTTTCTACAAACATAGGTTTTGTCATCCAGGTGCACACATACAGCATTAAACACTAACATTTTTTATCATTTTATAATAAATTAGTGGTGTACTGGTTTACTGAAATAAAAGAACAGTCAAAATGTTGTTTGAAATTATTATTAATCTTTGTGTTTTTGTCAAGTGTTTTTGGCACAAACCCTATTTATTCCATTAGCACATAACCTCCTAGTTAATGTGATCAGGCTCATATATTTATGTCAACTTGTAGAATTTATTCAAGGTTTTAATAGATAAAGAATGTCCGTTTTTGCAACTCATTTGCCCACTTTTCTACCAAATATCTAATAGTGTCTGCACCTAAATTGACTGGTTTTGTCATCCAGGTGCACACA
>CAIGQZ010034880.1:6187656-6200992 GCA_903798205.1 Danio tinwini
GTGTCTGCACCTAAATTGACTGGTTTTGTCATCCAGGTGCACACATACAGCATTAAACAGTAACATTTTTTATCATTTTATAACAAATTGGTGTTGTACTGGTTTACTGAAATAAAAGAACAGTTAAAATGTTGTTTGAAAAGATTATTAATCTGTATTATTTCTGTAAACAACCTTGCTCTAAAGTAGCTGAAATTAGACAAAAATTCGGTGCATTCCTAATGTCAAAAATGCCTCATAAGAGCAAGTGTTTTTGGCACAAACCATATATTTTCCAATAGCACATGAACTCATATATTTATGTCAATTTGCAGAGTTTATTCAAGGTTTTAACAGATAAAGAATGTCCATTTTGGCAACTCATTTGACCACTTTCTACCAAATATCTATTAGTGTTTGCACCTACAGTAAATTGACTGGTTTTTGTCATCCAGGTGCACATATACAGGCTTAAACACTAAGATGTTTCATCATTTTATAATAAATTAGTGGTGTACTGGTTTACTGAAATAAAAGAAGTCAAAATGTTGTTTGAAATGATTATTAATCTTCATTATTTCTGTAAACAAACTTCCTCTATAGTACCCAAAATTAGACCAAAATATAGTGCTTTCCTGCACTAAAATGCCCTATAATAACAAGTGTTTTGGCACAAACCATATGTATTCCAATAGCACATGAACTCATATTTAATGTGATCTGGGTCATATATTTAGGTCAACTTGTATAATTTATTCAATGAATAAAGAATGTCAATTTTTGCAACTTATTTGACCCCTTTCTACCAAATATCTATTAGTGTGTGCACCTAAATTCCATAGAGTATTACTGTGCGCATGACCAGCATTTAGATGATCAGGTAAATGCATCAACTAACAAAAGCCGCAGTGTGCTGTTGACATTCCAACTGTAACTTTGGCAGTGTGTGATAGCGGATTTAAAGTCTTTCTGGAGGAGACGCTCAGGCTGCGAGTTTAACAGTCAGAATCAGGCTGAGCTCTGCTGATTACAGCCTGTGTGCTTGTGCGCGGTGCTGCATTGTGTTGCAGCTGAATGTCAGTTCAGTCTCCAGTGTAGAGTCAGCGCAAAAAAACCGCCCCATCCCATCTCAGAGAGAGGGACAATATACCGCTGTCCCGCCAACTGCAATATAATCACCCTTCTCATAGATATAAGGGGAGGAGAAAGGGTGCGTGTGTGTGTGTGTGTGATCTTATTCAGCTGTGCAATTTATTCAAAACAGACGTCGCATTATATTCTGAAAACAAACAAAATGTGCTGAAGAAAAACAGGGTCTGTAGGGGATGGAAGCTGTGTCATTTGCTAAAGAGATATCTATGAGCCATGTTATAATTGAAAATCTATACATTTGACCCACCCCATCTTGAAAGAGTATATCATACTGTTATCTGCATAGGTTATATTGTTTACAGATTGTGTCATTCCTTTCAAAAATAAATATAGCAACCAACTGGTTGTGAATGAATTTGTTTTTTGGTAACACTTTAGTTTAGGTCACAATTTACAGTATTAACAATCCATTAGCTGTTTATTAATAGTTAGCCAGGTAGAAGTTGGGTTTAGGTTTTGGGTAGGATTAGAGATGCAGAATAAGTTCATACTTTATAACTACTAATGCACAGTTAATAGGCAGGTAATAAACCAGTAGTTAATAGCATGAATTTCACACCTAAACTAAAGTGTTACTGTTACTTGTCACTTCTACTAACCAACCAGTTCACCATTTCATACAGGCCCACACAAAATCTGCACACACAGAAATACGCAGATTTCCACAGATTTTTAGTGCATTGTTGAGTCGATTTATTTACTTATGTAGGTGTGTGTAAATTTATATTCATTCATTCATTCATTCATTCATTCATTTTCTTTTTGGCTTAGTCCCTTTTTATTAATCCGGGGTCGCCACAGCAGAATGAACCGTCAACTTATCCAGCACATGTTTTATGAAAGTATGCCCTTTTAACCGCAACCCAGTACTGGGAAACACCCATACACTATTACATTCACACGCACTTATACACTACGGCCAATTTAACTCATCTAATTCACCTATAGCGCATGTCTTTGGACTGTGGGGGAAACCGGAGCTCCCGGAGGAAACCCACGCGAAAGCAGGGAGAACATGCACACAGAATTCACATTCAGTTTTTATTCAGTTTTTTTTTAATTGATTACAGTATTATTATAGACAAAAATTAAAGTGCTCATAAAATTCATCTACAATACAGTTTGTAAAGTAATATTTTCCGTCTTTTAGTTGGTATATTATGAGAGACTTGCTTTGTTTACCAAATAAGTGGATCTAATTGGATTTGCATTGTAAACATTAGATAAAAATGGCAATAAATAAAAAATACATTACATGTCAGCAACCAATGCTATTTTGATGGCAAGAACATTTCCATAATGAATATACATATAAAAACTCAACAAACAAATGAATACACAAATTAAAGTTCTACAAATTTTCCTGGTGTCACTTTGCTAAAAAATTCCTTAAGATCAAGTTCATTGAATAAAAAAGCCTTCTGGAATCATTAAAAGCAAGACAATGCAGTAAAATGTGTTTTACTGTGAGAAGAATTGTGCAGTACAAACACTGAGTGCTCTTTGAGCAAAAAACTATGAGTTATTCTTGTATGTCCAATACAACATCTGGTATAAATCAAGTCTTAAAATGTCTTAAAATTCTGTTTGATTTCAGGATGTATTTTATATTATAGTTTATTATTTTTCACACTAAATAGAAATGTAAAAAATGTATTATTTTTTATTTCATATGTTAAGTTTTTAGTTATGATACTCCCTAAATTAATCCGCATAAATGCAACAAAATTCTGCACAGAAATAGCAAACAATGTCCGCATATTCTGTCTGAACCTACAGTCGAAATCAGAATTATTAAACACCCTTTGATTTGATTAGATTTTTTTATATTTCACAAACTATGTTTAACAGAGCAAGGAATTTTTTACAGTATGTCTGATAATATTTTTTCTTCTAGAGAAAGTCTTATTTGTTTTACTTTGGCTAGAATAAAAGCAGTTTTAAATTTTTTAAACCATTTTAAGGTCAAAATTATTAGCCCCTTTAAGCTAGATTATTTTTTCGATTGTCTGCAGAACAAACCATAGTTATACAGAAACTTGCCTAATTACCCTAACCTGCCTAGTTAACCTAATTAACCAAGTTAAGCCTTTAAATTTCACTTTAAGCTGTATAGAAGTGTCTTGAAAAATATCTAGTTAAATATTATTTACTGTCATCTCTTCTATCTCATCTTCAAGATGAAGATACTGAGATAAGAAACTGGTTATTTATAGTGAGTTAGGAATCTGATTGGTGAATCAATTGTAAGCTGATGTGGGACCAGCCATGATCAATCATAAGCATGTGATCCTCTCGAAATTAGTTTATAAATAAACTTCACTTAATTCAAAATTTCAATTGGTTCAATTCAAATTTTCTATTTTTTTTAAATTGACACCTTCAGCTGTCTGAGACACTTCTTCAGGAGCCTTTATTAGATGTTGAATGCATACATTTTAATAAAAGACAATAATACCTGACTGGATCTTCATTTTGTAGTGAATCATTTCAAAATGTTGAGTGAACGATTCAGTTTATTCATGTCAAAAAAATACTCCTCTTAGCTGCCTACTAAATTCATAATTTTTACATGAAGTTATACACTTTTATCAATGGCAAAAGTAGTTTAGTTGTTAAGGCAAGTTGGAGCTAAACTCTGCAGGACAGTGGTCCACCTGGAGTGAGTTTAGACACCACTGCGTTAAGTTTTAAAGTAGTAAAACACTGATATTGAAAGATTAAATTCAGATAACAGCACACTGAATATGCAAATTATATAAATGTAAACATATTCAGTTAAGTGTTTTCCCATATAAATCTATTTGAAAGATAATGGCTATTAACGCAGTATTCTCACCATTACAACATTGTCTGCCTAAAGTTGATTATAGAATTATTTTACAAAACTTTTTGAGAGGTGATCTACTGGATATATGTGGCTCAAAATAAATAGAAAATTGACAGGTATGTACTCAAGTTTTGTGGATGTCTGCTCCTCAGGTGTGGGGATTAAGGCACACATTTTGATGATATAGTTGAGTTCTATCAAAATATCAGCCACTTATGTCATCAAAGACTAAAGTCAAACTACTAAAAAGCTGTCATATATTTTTCTGCCAAAGTGCACATACATCGATTGTCTAATTTAAATTGTATCATATGTCTATAGTAAGGCCCAATCCCAATTCTATTTTTGTACCCCTACCCCTTCCCCTTCCCCTTGGCCCTTACAACCGAGGGTTAAGGTGAAGGGCTTCAAAACGCACCCCTAAGAATTGGGACAGCACTTCAACACCTGCACACGTCATCATATGTCATCGCCATACCATCTCTTGCCTCATATGAGATCAGACAATCACGACTTCTGTAGTTATTCCAGTTGTGTTATTTTTTAGTGTTTATCTTCAGGAAATCACAGAAGGCATATATTATGTTATCATAACGATCTAATGTGGCAATAAGATCGTAACTCTACTGTGTATTTACACAGTGGCCATATTCAATATTCATAATTTATCAATCATATTCAGAAGTTATCAATGCACCTTATTCATATCCATAATACTACCTCTGTCTGTTTATTGTAACATAGTGTATGTATACTGTTTATTATTTGGGAGAGCTGCAGCCTAATGGTTAATGAGTTGGACTTTGAGTGTATCAATACCCAGTTCTTGCAGGAATTAAACATAGTGGGAGTGAATGAACCGCACTGTCTCTATCTTGATACCCTCACTCAAAAAAAGTGCACTTCAATAGGTTAAAAGCAGAGGACCAGTTTTGAGTATGGGTAAAACCTTTCTTGACTACAGTTCACTTATTTTTGCTGCACATGCTGCTTATATTTGGACTTTGGTTAGATGATAAATGCATTTCGTTATCCGATACTCTACATATGTAATTACAATAAAGTTGAATCTAATCGAAATTAATAAATACTGTACATTTACACTTTTCTAAAGAAAGAAATAAAAAGAGAAAAATACTGAGAACGTATGATTTACAATACCTGTAGATACATGATTCTGTTCTGGACGAGGTCGGACAGTTCGTTAGCTTCCTTCTCTCTCCAATCTCCAGCCCCATCCGCCTGGCTCAAATGATAAAGGTCTGTCATGACTGACCTACAAATCACATAAAAAAAAAAAAAAACATTGTAAAACAAAATTCTGAAAAAACATATCACAGTGTTTCTGCTGATTAAAACCATTTATTATGGCTAATTACACAGCATTTTGTAACAAAATATTCAATTAGCTTTATAGTCACAAACTGAAGTTGGCTTGGCCTATGCATTGCTAATCATACACAACGCAATTACCACCGTTCTGGTAATGAGTTTTATTTTTTAGCGGCTGTTCGTCATTACAAGGGTGCCTTTTTTCTGAAGTGTGAGCGAACACACTGATCTAAACATGCACACCCATTAAACCCCAGTAATGCTATTACTGCCACATGAGATTACAGCTGTTTAAAAGAGATTACAGATGGAGTTTTTTTTTTCTTCTGTTCAATAAAATGTAGCACATGATTAGAAGTGAAAGTGGAGCTTGTGCAAAATAAATTATGTAAAGTCTGCATGCATGAGCACCAAGTATTCTTCTACTATGTCGGGACTGAAAAGTATTAAACAATTCGTCTTTCCTGTTGTACAATAAAATGTTTTGACGTCCCTGCTAATTAAAATGTGGATGAAAAGCAACTGTAGTTAATTCATCTTTTTCATTTAATTATATTCTATTTTAAGTCTATTGAGTTATTGGTGTAATGAAGATGTAAATGAGAGCTGTAGAGCAGTGGTCCTCAACCCCCGTGGATCAATTGGTAACAGAAGAGAGCATTCATTATTTCCATTTTATTATTTGAGTCTGAACGATCTTTTATTTTGAAAAATCTTTTATTTTGAAAAATGACCAGATTCTCTTGGATACGTAAGCGCCAAAATTTAACCCACAAGGGAGCAAAATGAGTAAGAAACAGACATCTTTGTAAAGTTTTTTTGTGGAAAAGGGGAAAAGGCCAAGTGAAGGACCCACAAACTGCCAAAGGTATGGATCTGCAACCCATTTGTCAATAAATTAGTTGAATCCAGCTTGTCAGTGCAAGCAGATCAAATGCTGGAGATTGCAAATGTCGGTGGCTGTTCAAATATCCCGTCTTTTCTGCGCGCAAGTTCGTTATTTCCAATGGAGCTTCATGGCTCGTGCATGCATATTAGGAGTGATGAGCTTTCCAGTGGAAAACATCTTCAGTATGCCGAGACATCACGTGTCACGTGACAAGAACTGACCAATCAACTTCATATTTTGCATGGAATATACACATTTTTGTAATTACCTCAGACAAACTTTGTCCATAAATAAAACTTGTCAGTAAACTTGTGTCAGAGTTGCATTTTTGCCAGCTCTTCATCTTCTGAGAAAACCATGATGTCCTCGCTGCAGTCTGTAATCACGATGACGTACTGGACCAGGTCTAATACACAGTGGACGTACTAAGGTAACACCCATACTACTGTGACAGTTGGGTTTAGGGTAGGAGAAGGTGTACACAATCGTTCATTACGTAGTGGACCTGGTCCAGTGTGTCATCAAGCTGCAGGCTGCAGAAAGGACGGGCTGTTTCTCAATATGCGTTCTTCAGCAATCTTGCGTCCTTGTGTTCTGGTGTAACATCCTCATCAACTAAAGCTCAATTCCAAAACTCAAGAACGGAGGACAGGTGAAAGTTCCTGGATGTGTTTTCGGTATTGAGGATGCGTCGATGCAGACTTGAGCATCGAACTCGCTCGAAAAGTCTCAGAAGGCGACAGAATAAAGGAGGTGGGAAGCGCAGCATTTTATATAGATTTATTATTAAAGTTCAGAGATAAAACTTATTTAACTCCCTTCCCTAAATGAGACGGTGAAAGTAAACATTAACATGAAAATGTTAAATGTTGTTTTATTTGTATTGTGCAACGTATATCTGTAAGTTTTTTGTGCATGTTATATATGGAAAAGGGGAAAAATAATAAATTCTTGTATGAATGCTGTAATGTTTAAATAATTTACTGTCAAAAATACGTGAAGGTCACGTGACCATCAGGAAGAATGCAGCATTTCTCAGAGGACACATTCTGTGTTCTCGCGGCCCCCCGAGTTTGTTCGTTTTCTGAGGTAACCTGGCAAGACCGGTCTCCACGAAAACACAAGTCAGTTCTCTGCATTCATAGAATTAAATAACAGCCACTGTCTCGAGAAAATAGTTGATGGTCACCTAGCAATCTACGTATACCCACCTCCCAAGGTCTCAGCAAAGTTGTCAAGTGTTGACCATAGTGATAAAAAGGTTGGGGCCACTACTGCAGAGGGACTGGCCAATTACTTCAAATGTATACTAGCTGGATGTTTAGGCAATGACATCTCCATATTTTTTTACAGCAGCTGTTGTGTTTGATGCTTATTTGATTCTATAATTAACAGCCAGAGTGGTTCAGAGTGGGAAATTGATCTAATTATTTAATTGAGCTTATAAATGGACAAAATGCTGTATTTGTCTGGTTTATAAAAATGTTGGCATCCAAAAGGAATAATAATTTACTAAAAATCTATTCTACAGGGTGAATATAAATACAACATGCAAGTTGTTTTATTGAAAGGATAAAATAAAATGTTAAAGGACATTCTTACATTTTTCAGCAAGATTTGATTAAATTATGGGACGTGTGCATGCATTAGTACCAAGTATTCTTTCACTATGCCCGGATTCAAAAGTATTAAACAGTTATTCATCTGATCTTTTGTACAATAAAATGTTTTGACGTCTCGGCTAATTAAAATGTGGATAAAAAGTGACTGTAGTTAATTCATCTTTTTTCATTTAATTATATTCTATTTTAAGCCTATTGAGTTATTGGTGTAATGAAGATGTAAATGAGAGCTGCACAGAGACTGGACAATCCTTTCAAATGTATACTAGCTGGATGTTTAGGCAATGACATCTCCATATTTTTTACAGCAGCTGTTGTGTTTGATGTTTATTTAATTCCATAATTAACAGCCAGAGTGGTTTAGAGTGGGAAATTGATCTTATTATTTCATTGAGCTAAAGTATTTATGAATGGACAAAATGCTGCATATGTTTATAAAAATTTGTACCTCAAAAAGGGAAAAATATGTTCCTGAAAATCAATTCTACAGGGTGAAAATAAATACAACTTGTAAGTACTTATACTGAAAGCTTAGGGCATTTAAAGGAAATACTAAAAGAAATATTTAAAGATTAACATTCCAAATTTTCTTTCAGCAAGATTTTATTCATTTGATGAAAAGTGATTGCAAGGACAAGTATAATGTCAAAACATTTCTTGTTCTAAATAATGGAGTAAGAAAAGCTTCTTTGATCACCAAATCAGCATATAAGGATTGCTAATTAATTACATAACACAGAAAACTGGAGATATTATGTCGAAATTTCTGCTTCACAGCACCAGGAGTATTATTGAAAAAAATAAACTTATAACCAAACATTGTATTGGATAAGGGTGGCATGGTGGCTCACTGTCACCTCACAGCAAAAATGTTGCTGGTTCGAGACCCGGCTGGGTCAGTTGGCATCTCTGTGTGGAGTTTGCATGTTCTCCTTTTGTTAGCGTGGGTTTCCTCCGGGTGCTCTGGTTTCCCCCAGAGTCCAAATAACTTACGCTATAGGTGAATTAGATGAGCTAAATTGGCCGTAGTGTATAAGTGTATGTGAGCTGCAGAGCTGGAAGAGCATCTGCTGCATAAAACATATCCCTAAAAAGTTGACGGTTCATTCTGCTGTGGTGACCCCTGATAAATAAGGAACTAAGCCAAAGGAAAATGAATGAATGTATTGGACGAAATGTCTATATGAGTGAATTGCTTATGTATACAGTGTGTTGTGAGTGTGTAACCTCTGCTGATGTCCCAGGTCCTGCATGAGTGTGTCGACATGTTTATGCATTGCTCCAGTCTCCATCAGCGGCAGTTTCTTCACTTCGCTGCGCACAAAATACCACAGTTCCCTCACACCATTCTCCACCTTCCTCCGTAACTCTTCATGATCCTTTCCTGGGCCTGCACACATGCACAAACACAAACATCCAAGTGTTATTTCAATGTTTAAGAACCTTACCAATGTGACAGTTAGTTAGTTAACACTTTATTTGACTCCAGGGGCAATTCAATTCATGGTGCATAAAAAACAGCCTATAGTACAATTTACAAATATACATACACATATTTACGCACATATACATCTACACATACAGTATATAAACCTCTGCATACATACAGATGCATACACACATATATAACAAAATGTAAGCATGTACCTAACTGAAGGGCGCACTCACTTTAGGTACAGTTGCCTTGAACCATGCCAAAGCACGGTTATTATCCCTCCTCGGCGTGCACTCACATTGCATTTTATACCTACCGGACATGAGCACACTTACAACATCAATGATGCAATTGTTCAGTTTAACAGGAAGAGTAGCGCTTTCGCTCAGCACAGTGGAGATTGCTTTAGTCATATCGCTTTGTATTATTTTAGTTGTTTGGGATGCAGTGACACGCAAACACTTTGCTGAACAGATCCACCACTTTTGACGCTTATAAATTATCATAGAAGTCCTCGTGCTGCAGGTATTAGGAGGTTTCCTGAAGGTGTAGCTGACGTGCAGCGAGGGGTTTGTGTCTTTAATAAACTACGACAGTTTGCATTTATTGAAAATTAAGAATGATCAATAAATCCATATGAAACACTTCAAAAGTGATGATGGGTCTTCAGTTTCGGGCACACTTTGCACTCACACTACAAGCGTATCTTGCCAAAACCCAACTGAACCATGCTCTGGCACACCTCTTCCAATTGGGCCAGGGTCGACCCAACTGAACTGTGCCTGAGCCCGATTCAGAGCACTCACACTTCTCAAAGGAATCGCAAATCGCGCCTGGGCATGGATCAGATAGCAAAGTGTGAGTGCCCCCTAATAAAGGTAAAAGGCCAACATAAAACAATTGAATTGGTCAGCATCAGTTTATGTTCTGCCTACTGCCATTGGCTGATAACTTTATCAACCTTTTTCACTTGCCATCAGATAGACAATGCATCTTTTTTTGCCAATAATTATTGTTTTTGTTGTTCTTTTTTCCTAAGTGGAGTAAAAAAAAATGTAAAACACAACTGTTAAAAGGTTTGGGGTCAGTAAGTCAGTAAAAAATTATAAAATTCAGTTCAACAAGCATGCACTTACTTCATCTAGTGACAGTAAACACATTTATAATAAACCATTATTTGAACATTCTGTTGATTAAAGTTTTCTGAAAACAATTATCATGCTTTCCACAAAATATTAAGCAGGATTTCAGCATTGATGAAATTTAAGTAGAGGTGCTGAATAAAATATACTAAAATATGTATCCGAATAAAAGAACCATTTAAATATATAGTAATTAATAATTTATATATACATATAACATATATAGATCCACTCAAATAATGTGCAGATATGATATTTCTACGTAGTATACATGTTCCTGCTGTTTGCAATATTGCTACTGTGCAGTTGTAACCAGGTATGTGACACTGACAACAGGGGTGAGGATCCAAATGCAGGGTTTTATTAACAGGATGGTCAGGCAAGCAATGATCAACACAGCAGCAAACAGATGTATAGGGGCAATCCAGAGTCGTAGTCAAAATAGCAGGCGAATGGTCAGAGGCAGGAAGCAGACAGGAATACACAAATTACCAAGGAGAGGATCAAAACACAGGAAAACAAACCAGGAAAACGTGTTGTAATGTCACTTAAACAGATCACAAGACTCAGCCACATTGTGTGTATGTGTGACGACTTTATAGTCCATGTAATCAGTTCATGAGTGGCTTCAGCTGTGAGTTTGCAATCAGACAGGATTTGGAATCGGTTGTGTGTGTGGTGCATGACTGAATATGTAGTTCACAAATGGCGGATTTGTAGTCCTATGTGTTTGAGAATGTATTCCAGCGATCTCTGGTGGTTAGATTGCTGGTGATCGTGACAACAGTCATAACACTGGTAAAATTGCGCCTCTTTACTGTCCATAAAACAGGCTATTTTATTGGTTTGTGTTTTTTTTATCAATATACATGTAAAAATTTGTACAAAATATATTATTTGCAAAAAATAATAACTATTTATAACAAAACAGGGCGTCACGCCAGTGCAGTGGGTAGCACGATCACCTCACAGCAAGAAGTTCGCTGGTTAGAGCCCCGGCTGGATCATTTCTGTGAGGACTTTGCATGTTCTCCCAGTGTTCACATGGGTTTCCTCCGGGTGCTCTGGTTTCCCCCAAAGTCCAAAGGCCTGCACTATAGGTGAATTGAATGGACTAAATTGGCCGTATCGTGTGTGTGTGTAAATGCAGGAGTGTATGGGTGTTTCTCAGTGTTGGGTTGTGACTGGAAGGGCATCCGCTGCATAAAACATATGCTGGATAAGTTGGCGGTTCATTCCGCTGTGGCAACCTCAGATTAATAAAAGGACTAATCCGAAAAGATATATAACAAAAAAAAGTTTATTTCAATTTTTTTTTCTTCGGGCCAAGTGCATTAAACATTTTCTAATTTGGTTTTGGCCCAGAGTTTTCCTTTCAGTGCATTCCTAGTTTTCACAGATATAGTATTTTTTTTTTGTTTAGTGGATTATGTTCACCTGTTTCTGGTTTGGTTTGTCATTAGTGTGGTTGAGTTTGGTTCTTTGTCTGTATTGTATTGACATGAGATCCAGATTTTCTTGGTCAAAATGAACATGTAAATGAATGAGAAACTAATTTCATTTTGCTGATGACTATTATTTGACTTTTTTATTAAAAAATTGACACAACATTGAATTTGGCTATATTCAGATTGATGCTTTTTTACATTTGGAAAAAAAATTATTTAGAAAATTGTAGATTTTATTTTCTCTATGTAATTGACAATAAATAATATTTTTGAAATTCATTAATTTCTTCATTTTCTTTAGGCTTAGTCCCTTTATTCATCAGGGCTCGCCACAGCGGAATGAACAGCCAACTTATCCAGTATATGTTTTACGCAGCGGATGCCCTTCTGGCTGCAATCCAGTACTGGGAAACACCCATACACTCTCACATTCACAAATATACACTACGGCCAATTTAGTTGATTAAATTCACCTGTACCGCATGTCTTTGACTGTGGGGGAAACCGGAGCACCGGAAACCCCACGCAAACACGAAGAACATGCATGGAGAACATGCAAACTCCACACAGAAATGCCAACTGACCCAGCCAGGGCTCGAACCAGCAACCTTCTTGCTGTGAGGCGACAGCACTACCCATTGAGCCACCATGCCACTATTTTTAAAATTAAATTTATACCAGTTTGTTTTAAAACTTTTTCAATTCAGTTTGCTTAAAAAGTGTTTAACAGGTCTACGTTAAAAATAATAATAAAAAAGTACTAAACTAAAATATACAACATTAGTTTCACTAAACTATTTCAGTAAGAGAAAAAAATGCATGCCATTTTTTACTGCCATCCACACAGAGCCAGAGGGTTAAAAAATTCATTTCAGCACAGCTGGAGACATAGAACAAATAGCATTCAGGGAACTGTATTCATTCATGAATGGAGGTGTACAGCAGGTATCGCATACATCACTAAATTATTGATGTGTCCTGCTGGTCATATAAAAGTATGTGCGAGTTCCTGTAGTTTGTGTGTCTTATGTATGTGCGTAACCGGCAGAACAAAGATGTGCCTGAGAATAAAAAGCAGTGTCATTCAATAAGGGTATCAGTGGCCGTAAGACAATCCAGCACATTGCTGTGATCCTCTGTGTATAATGTTCCTCTAGTGTCTTCTCTTGTCTTCTCTCAAAAGATCATTCACTGCAATACTATTAGAGCTGCTGACCTAGAAACCACTCACAGAGGTTTGTGTGTGTGTGTGTTCAGGGTTATTTTAGAGGACTCAGGACAGGGTTAAATCTTAATAGCATCGTAAATGAACCAGCATTTCTGGATCTTCTGCTGGAACACATAAAATATTAAACATAAGTAAAATATATATATATGAAGTAAAAAATATATAATGACATTTCTTTTTAAGTGTATCATAAGAGTCATAATGATTTTCGAGGCCACTGTATATATATATGTGTGTGTGTGTGTGTGTGTGTGTGTGTGTGTGTGTGTGTGTGTGTGT
>CAIGQZ010034880.1:6211090-6226139 GCA_903798205.1 Danio tinwini
AATCTATACCACGAAGGATTAAGGCTGTTCTGAAGGTAAAAGGGGGGTTCAACCTGGTAGTAGTAAGGTGTGCCTAATAAAGTGACCAGTGAGTGTATGTGCTATGTTGCTACAAACACTATTATGACACATATAGTTTACTAAGAAGTGAAAATTGGTTGTTTTTGCATTTTTGCATTGTTTAGAGCAAATTCATACTTCCGGTTTAAAAAAAAATGGTAAAGCAACATCACAACACTAAGGTCATTGTGTAAATTCCAGCATGGTGATTGGCCATCATTGCAACAAATGATTTTCTTATTTAGATTTTTTTGTCTTATTTCTAGTCCAAATATCTAAAAATTCTTAAATCAAGAAGAATTTTCCAGACAAGCAAAACATATAGTCTTGTTTAAAGAAATAATATGCCAAAATTAAGTGGGTTTTCCTTAAAACAAGCTAAATAATTCTTACTAAGTAAGAAAAGCATTTTTTGCAGTGCAGTACTGGGCAGTACAGTAGTGGCGTCATTGAGTTTTCAACATGTCTGTGCATTAATTCATGAGAAAGAGTTGATTCGAACCAATCAGCGTGCTCTTTGAGAAAGCTTTGACTCTTTGTAGCTGTTACAGTGTTCAGAGATGTCAGTTTTCCATTTTTAAGAGTGTCAAAACAAAAGTGCTCTGTGATTCGAGTACATTAGGCACATTATACAGTCACAGCCCTTAAAAACACATGCAAATGATAAATTACAATCCAGACATAACATTGCATATCTTGCGATGTGACTAATGGAAATTATCACATTGCGATATTGATGCTGAAATGATATATTGTGCAGCCCTAGTGTCAAGTGTGATGGGGTGGTGTGATGTAGTGGCTAAAGCTCAGGGTTTTTGTATCTGGAAGGTTGCTGGTTTAAATCCTGCCACGAGTAATCCAAGAGCCAACGCCAGTGTGCTGCTGAGCAAAGCACTTAACCCCGGGTGACTCCAGAGGGATTGTCCTTGTAATAAGTTCACGGTGCTGTTCAACAACGACAATGTATTTAAGTTGCTGAAACAAGATTCTGTGGTTCTTTTTATGCTGTGATTAAACATGGAGTGTTGGAAACTTCAATTGCCTACTCTCAAATGTCAGTGTACAGATTAAAGGAATGCATTACTTTACTTTTTTTAGGGGGAGATTTATGGCCCAATGTGCTGATGCTAGTAGGAAAATGTCAAATGCAGATTGGTAGCAGACAAAGTTGGCAGATTTTACAAGAAAATGGTGTCGTGTTTAATGAGCATTACAATCTGATAGCAATTTGTAACAATTTGCGAATTAGTAGGATTTCATTCAATCTTTTTTGGACAATCTTTTTTTTTCCCTACACTGTGAAGCCCAATAAATTAAGGTAACTCAAACCATTTGAGAAAACCGATTGCAACAAACCATTTAAGTTTAAAAACTAATCCTAATGAATACTGTGAACTTAATCCATTTGAGTAAACAAAACAATTTGAGCACAGTAAAACCTGATAAATGAAGAGAACTCCATTCAACTCCTCAGTACTGTAAAACCCAATAGCTTAAGGCAACTCAAACCGTTTAGGTAAACCCATTGCTACAAACCATTTGAGCAAAAAAAAAAAAGAATCTATATGAATACTGTAAACTTACTCCAATAAAGTTAAAGTAATGAGGTATTTAATAACTCATTACCTTCAAAATTATTTTCAAATGAGTAAAATTAACTCTCATGAAAGTTTTGAGTTAACTACACTCATTTCATTAGATAAAGTTGACTGTTGGGTTTTACAGTGTACAAATCATACATTTTTTTTGATTAGCCACTAATTTGCCAAAATATGACTGTGTCAGGTGGGCACAGATGGGTTGTTTCAGCTTCAGACTATTCTATCATGTAAGAAAAATCAAATGTGTTTTTAATTTACACTTTATTTTTTGTAGTTGTATGTCCAGTATTAAAGTCTGTTGCATATGGAATGCATTAAATCTGCTTGTTTGAGAGATTTAAAGTAATTTATTTTTGTATAAAATCAGCAAGAATACAATTTGTAGTTTTATTTTTTAATTGCATTCAGATTTTAACAGCTGAGCACTGTATTCTAGACCTTAGTTGATGTGATGGTTGAGGAGATTCCCCCAAATCTGTAAAGTGCTTTAACCCCCTTAAATAATTCTTTTTACACTAAATATATTTAACAATAGCAATCTGACACCTTTAATTTAATCTGCATAAAAAAAAAACTTTGAAAGTTTTCCTAATCGTTTACTCATGCTATGTTTCTCTATACAATGATTGTCACTTTGATCCAAAACAACCCTAGACCCTATTGATTTTCACTGTATGGACAGAAAAAGAACACATGCACACACACGCACTCACACACACGCACTCACACGCAAGCACACGCACGCACGCATGCACGCACGCACGCACGCACGCACGCACGCACGCACGCACGCACGCACGCACGCACACACACACACACACACACACACACACACACACACAAAACAAGAAATCTTCTTTTGTGTTCTACCCAAGATGTCCTACAGGTTGGAGCAAATGATGGGAGCAATTAAACATGACAAAGTCCCAATTTCATGGCTTTCATCAGCCCACACATTATAAACTGAATTGAAGATGAAACAGTGAAGATATTGTGCCATGCATATATTTTCCACACAACACTACCCTTATAAATAAATATATTCAATGGATTAATTCTGGTAACAAACCAAATGCGATTTCATTATATTTTATGATTTTTCTGTGTCATGTTTTTTTTTCAATTATTATTTATTTTTGTCTCATCTCCAGCACCTATAGATTATATTATATTATTCAACCCAGTCTCATTATTGATATGTACCCCTCTATACATTTTTGGAGATCGCAAAATACATCCCATGAGATACGTTTTTTTGCAATTTTTGTTTTCGCGAATCCACAACAGGCCGCTTGTGTGGAAGTGTGCTCTTTTTCAGATCTCACATTTTCTCTCGCGAGCGCCATTCATGCCTGCTGTTCTTGTGTAGAGCCACCGCTGTCTGACTGACTGACCAACATAAACGACCAACAGACTGATCCAGCCATGACGTTTTCAAAAGCACCGATTGACCCCCTTCCCAAACCCTAAATCTTCGTTTTAAAGATTAAATGCTGCCATACATAGCTCTGGCTACACAATTTGCGCTCTCCAGAAATGTATAAGGGGGTACATATTCACAATGAGTGTTGATATTATCATGGCACATTTTGTACTATTGAAACCAAATGTATCGTTTTGCCTAGTGTTATTATAAAATAACCCAGCAATATGTTACACACAAAATATGTTAAATTTTCATAAGCACAAGTACAAAGTGGAAGAACGGCTGGACCTTTATGAATTATGGAGGAAGCTGTCAATTGATCGGCTCGTGTAATGTTTTTCCCCCTGCTAATGATCTTTGATTGTAAGAAAGAAAAAAAATCACTGAGTTTGTTTGCTCTCAGAAATTTCATCAGATAACTGTACAATAATAATTAAGAGCCTCATGAAAGGAAAACAATATCTGTTAAGGATTCCCATCTGCCAGGATATTTGAACTCAGAGCTATTTAACCAAGTGCTAATTAACATTTAATTAATTAACATGTGGTTGCTGTTAGTCAACTGAAAGTCTAATTAAATGAATCCTATAAGGTCAAACGTTTATTTAATGGAATACAATAGGCAATATTGTTGGTAAATGATCATATATTAATATCATATCGTTTTCCAGTACTGGGATGTGGCTGGAAGGGCATCCAGTGTAAAACATATGCCAGAATAGTTGACGATTTATTCCGCTGTGGAGACCTCTGATAAATAAAGGACTGAGGCAAAGAAAAATAAAGGAATGAATAATACATCACAAATATTTTGGGTAGAATGTCCAGCTAAATCACATGTGTTTCTATGTGCAATGTCACTGACTGTCTGCTTGTGTTTGCAAAAGATGGAGTTCTTTGAATGCACATTATAATTGCAAATGATGAGCTTCTTTAAATGCAATTTTGTTATACAAATGTGAGTTCTGAAAACTATGTGTTTATGTGTGTGTGTGTTTTTACAGATGACTGGAAGTGGTGTAGAATAGTTTGTTTTGGAAATCTGTCAGTGCGAGTTGAGTGTGGGAAAGCCAAATCAGAGCTAATTACAGTTTAATGTTTTTTTATTACAGGCACACTAAACAGAGAGGCCAAATGAAAGGCCAAGTCTGAACTCAAATGTAATTAGTCACATTTAAAAAGCACTAATGTACCATCACTGAATCCAGAATTCACAGTCTCTACACTTGGCTCATGTTCTGATTGGCTCCTGGCGCTTATGCACGGGGCCTCTAAGGAGTATTTATTGGCTAGTGCTAATTAGTAAAATCAAAGCAAATCTGAAATGTTATTCTCTTATTTGTTTGTTCTAGACACTGATATGATTAAATGGGCAGTAAATAGAGCAGATACATTTTTTTTTCTCGATTTGAACAAAATGTATGAGATATACTGTAAAAAGTGAAATCGTAAACAAATTACTTTGACATGTAACAATTTAATAAATAAAGTTTGACAAAAAGTTAAATTAGTTCTTTTAGGTGTAACAAGTTTTAGTAATTTATTTAAGAGAACAAGAATGGAACAGTACACAAAATACAGTACAAATCATTTCCTTCCCATGTTAATATAATAATAATAGTATAAGTACTTTTATAACAGTACAAATAAATTATTTATCATGTTAATGAAATAATATTAATACTGTTATGTTTTGTGGCAAGTATTGTTCGCTATAAATGATAAATTACTTGTTACACCTAAAAGAACTAACTTAATTTATTAGTGAAAACTGTCATAAATTAGACTTGTCTTAATTCTTAATTCATTAATTAATAAAACTTAAACTCATTTAATTGTAACAAACCAAAAAAAATTGTTTAGGTTTTCACTTTTTACGGTGTAAGCATTAACGTTCATTTTATACCTGATTTTCTGAAAACTTAGCCCTATATACATTTCTGGTAATTGCAAATTATGTAGCTAGAGGAACGTATGGCTGCATGTCTTTTAAACTGACGATACGGTGGCGGTATGATGCCGTTACTTTTCGTGCTTACCAGCTGACCGCTTACCTCCATATGGACGGCTTTCTCGCCGTTACCAGTTTGTCCAGTTAGCTCGCCATGTATGTCGGCGGACTTGAAACAAAGAGAGGAGTTGACCATGACGACCCAGCAAAAAAACAGTTCCAGAAATTGGATAAGACAAAAACAAAAGGCAAAAAATAAAATAAATAACTAAATAAATAACATGGTAAGAACGTGGTAAAAATCAGACAAGAGTTTTTTTCACTTTTTGGATTGCTTTTAAAACACATTTGCTTTTTTGTGAGTTGGGTTTCGAGAAGAAGGAGGGTAGGTCAGTCGATTGGTCAGTTGGTCAGTCAGTCATTCAGTCAGTCAGTCAGTCGACAGCGGCCTCTGATGGATTTACGTAAGAACAGCAGGCGTGAATGGCACTCGCAAGATAAATTTGAGATCTTAAAAAGCATACACAGTGGCCTCTGGTGGATTCACGAAAACAAAAACTGCAAAAAAATGTAGCTCCTGGGACGTATTTTGTGATCTCCAGAAATGTATACAGAGGCACGTTTTCAGAAGGAGCCTGGGTTGTTATATCATCAGATGTGTTTCAATTTTTTTTATTATATATGAGTCTTGTGAAAATCATTTGAAATCTTAAAATTTCCAGAGGAATGAAAAAGGTATGCAACTTTACTCAAGGCATCATAAAACCCAGGCTATACAGTTTTGCTGCTTATTAAACAAATAAATTCAATATTAAGTTAACATTGGATTTATGTTATTAATCAGTTTTATAAGAATATTTAAATTGATCTAAAATGAAGAAACAGATGGTCTTGCACTTGCTGGCACATGCCTTGGTTCAGAGGAATCTGTGCGGCGTCATAAAAAATGTAAATATCTGCTCTTATCATGCAAAACATCAGCTTTATCAGTCAAAGTCTATCTCCGCCCTTATCCTTGCTTTCTTTTCAATTTTCTCTGCACACAAAATATTTCCAGAGACAGTGTTCAAGGAAGGAGATGGATGAACTACTTCTGGAAAATGAATTGGAGAAATCAAAATGCAGAATGCTGCTGTCACGCAGATGAACTTGGAGATGGAGGAGAGCAGAATTAAATAAAAACAACCAAAACACAAAGCAACTTGGAACAGAACTGAGAACACCAGTGGAAATCACATAAAGAAAGAGACCTATATATGTTTATCCATCTATCTACACCAAGAAACAGCCCTGAGAATCAAGAAGATAAAAGCAAACATATATTATTGTATGTAGCTGGATGTGTGTGCAAAGAAAACAAAACCAACCTGAGTCATCTACCATGCTATCATGCTATTTTAAAATTTATCCATATATCCACATGAGAATTTTTAACAATCAGGTGCAAAGGCAAAAATACAAAAGCTGTCACTGTGGTGGTACCATTTCCAAAGGTACGTGCTGAACTGTCAACACTGCTACCTGAAAGCTACATATTAGTGCCTGAGGTGTACAAATTAGGCAAATTATTACAAACATGCAGTTTATGCTCCCTTAAAGGCAGGGCCAGACACAATCCATGGACCTTTTTTCTATTAATGTGCAGAATTGTGTGAAAGAAAATCTGCAGATTTATAAGGAATACATTTCAAAATGCAGGAGCTGAAAACTTCAATCCAGGCTCATTATGTATACCGCCCCGTATCAATGATTTTAAAGGCAAAATGCAGCCATATATATACTCCTGGCTATATAATTTGCACTCTCCAGAAATGTATACAGGGGTACGTATTCACAATGAGCCTGTGTTGGAAAACTTGTATGCAATAAAATACACCAGGGGTGTCTGAACTCGGTCTTGGAGGGCCAGTGTCCTACATAGTTTAGCTCCAACTTTCTTCAACACACCTGCCTGGAAGTTTCAAGGGCCTACAGCACTTCCAGGGCTAATCTGAAGAGGGGCATCAAAAAGGCCAAGCACTGTTACAAGCTAAAGCTAGAGGAGCACTTTTCCAACTCTGATCCTCGGCGCATGTGGCAGGGCATACAGGCCATCAGCAACTACAAACCCAGCCATTCCACACCCACAGCCACAAATGTCTCATTCCTGAACGAGCTTAATGACTTTTATGCCTGCTTTGAAAGAGACAATAATGAACCCTACACCAGAATCACTTCCTCAACCGACCACTCACCCATTACACTCACCTCCTCAGAAGTCTACACCGCACTGAGTCGGATCAATGTGCGTAAGGCTGCTGGACCAGACAGTATTCCTGGGCGCGTCCTCAAAGCATGTGCAGAACAGCTCGCTGGGGTATTCACAGACATTTTCAACCTGTCCCTTAACCTAGCAGCTTTGCCAACTTGCTTTAAAACCACCTCTATTGTGCCAGTGCCGAAACACTCCAGCCCAACATGCCTGAATGACTACCGCCCTTTAGCACTCACACCCATCATCATGAAGTGCTTCGAGCGGTTGGTCCTGGCACATCTGAAAGACTCTCTGCCATCCACACTGGACCCACATCAGTTTGCCTACCGTGGCAACAGGAGCACAGAAGATGCAGTCTCCATAGCACTGCACTCTGTACTCACACACCTGGACAATAAAAACACTTATGCACGAATGCTGTTTGTTGACTTCAGCTCAGCATTCAACACTGTCATACCCTCTAAGTTAATGATCAAACTTAGAGACCTGGATATGGACACGTCTCTCTGTAACTGGGTTATGGACTTTCTGACTAACAGACCTCAGAATGTTAGATCAGACCACATCTGCTCCACCACCTTCACACTCAACACTGGTGTACCACAGGGCTGTGTGCTGAGCCCCTTCCTCTACTCCCTTTTTACCATCGACTGTAGGCCTGTGAACAGACTTAATGCCATCATCAATTTTGCAGATGACACCACAGTGATTGGTCTAATCAGCAATAATGATGAGACTGCCTACAGGGAGGAGATACAGCATCTGGCCACGTGGTGCACCAACAATAATCTCCTTAACACCGACAAGACCAAGGAGCTCATTGTGGACTTCAGAACAGGCTCACATGATCCCATCCACATCAATGGGATGGCCGTCGAGCCTGTCTCATCCTTCAAGTTCCTGGGGACCCACATCTCCAAGGACCTTTCCTGGACCACCAACTCCTCCAGCCTGGTCAAGAAGGCTCACCAGCGCCTATTTTTCTTAAGGCAACTTAAGAAGAACCAGCTGTCATC
Source organism: Danio tinwini (assembly GCA_903798205.1). Classification (NCBI taxonomy): domain Eukaryota; kingdom Metazoa; phylum Chordata; class Actinopteri; order Cypriniformes; family Danionidae; genus Danio; species Danio tinwini. Next base: position 6,219,399 of record CAIGQZ010034880.1, read on the forward strand.
AGCCGTCTTGGTGAACTTGGTGTACCGCTGTACAATAGAAAGCATCCTGACCAACTGTGCCACAGTCTGGTATGGAAGCTGCTCTGTTGTGGAGCGTAAGGCACTGCAGCGGGTGGTGAAAACTGCCCAACGCATCACAGGGACCACACTGCCAGCCATAGAGGACATCCAGAGGAAACACTGTCTGCGCCGAGCACGCAGTATTCTTAAAGATCCCTCTCACCCTGCTCACAGACTGTTTTCTCTCCTGCCTTCTGGCAGGCGCTTCAGGCTCCCCCGGACAATAAACAGCAGACTAAAGAACAGCTTCTTCCCCAGAGCTGTCTCCCTTTTGAACTTTGCCCCCCACTGACTCTTTGCCCCCCTAATACACCCCCCACTCTCCTCATAACTCAGACTCCTCATAATCACTGCACTACTTAACATTTGCACATTTAAAAATCACTTATTTGATCTGTACATACCCACTGCACATGTACATTTGTAAATTATGTACACACCCACTGTACATATACATTTGTAATTATGTTTATCTATCTGCACACTTCTGATTATTAATAGCAACCTGTACATTTATCCATCTATTGTAAATCTCTGTTCATAGCTAACACAACCTGTATATAATGTTCATAGTACATCCATCTGTAAATATCACCATAGTTTTTCTATAACTGCACTTTATAACTTATACCTGTATCCTGCACTTGCTGCTATTGCACTCCTGGTTAGACCTAAACTGCATTTCGTTTCCTTGTACTTGTACATGTGTAATGACAATAAAGTTGAATCTAATCTAATCTAATCTTCAGTCCAACATCTACATTACCTGGATGATGAAGATGAAACCAGAGTGGACATTTTAGCAAGGCAACGATCCAAAACACAGCCAAGAAAACTCTCAAATGCTTTCAGAGAAAGAAAATCAAGCTGTAGAATGGCCCAGCTAATCACCTGACCATTATTTTTGGTATCCCACCACCTCCCATTATCCTCCAACTAATCACTCAGTATTTCTCTTCAGAAGCAGAGAGGGGTTTGTCTACATGGCTTAAGGCAAGCCTCCTTCAAGGACAAGATGTTCGAACATCCTTTGGGGACAGCAAGCCAAGTTCGTTTACCGTCATCTATCATAACTGAATGAGCAGGGGAACTCGTGAAAGCTTGCCTGAAATGGCACAATATGCTATTTTGGTATGTTTGACAGTGGAAATGGAGGAAAAGGAATACCAAGCTGTACAATACATTACTTAAACCATACATTAAGTGAAATTGGGTCATCAGAAACCAATGTGTACCCTACAGTGACATCTTTTGTTCCTGTATTTCTGTACATGCACTTATCCTTATAGCTATTGCTTGACACACTATATATTAGGGAAGTAGGCCTATTTGGACACAGGGTAAGTATATGTGAATGGAGCATTGTCATTATCACAGTGTGAGTTCCAATTCCACTCCAAACGCCAACACAAATCATCATGATGTGAGTTGAGAAGTGTGTGTGCGATTATAAAAAATGTCTATCAGTGCTGGAATCACACACACACATACACACACACACACACACACACACACACCTTCTTTTTCATCAGACTCCTCTCTCTCTGGATCAATCACAGCAGCATCTTTGGCCTGCTCCGTCACTCATCCCAATTTCTGCTGAACAAACCCTATGTGTGTGCGTGCTATCCACTTTTTGATTTACGCAGGAGTCAATATAAAAGCAAGATGAAGCATCAGTGGGCTCTAATGGGGAATCGCAGCGTGTGTGTGTGTGTGTATCAGCGCCTGATAATTCCCACAGGAAGTGTTTAATGAAAGACTGACAGCGCTGATACTGTATTGCGGTGAAGAGATAGGAGGAGAGCTAACCGTTTTAATTCATTAGGTTGGTACATGTTCATATATTACAAATAACGCTTTCTCCTTTATCCTGTTCTACTTCGAGTAATGTTCACACATACTGACACACATATACTGTACAGTATGCACTCTTTGTAGTCAAATATCTCATGCAAATACATCATCAGAATTCAAAACCAGTTTTCAACAGAGTTACTGTGAATATGTAGCAAACAATATTCACAGCTCCTTTCTTTTAAATGAAAAGCCAACTTTGCTAAGGAGTTCAGAATCTCTTGGCTTTACTCGGTAATAAATTGAAAGCAAAAAAATCTATCATTGCTATTGGTGTTTTAAATTAGTTTAAACGTACTGATCCTATTCTTTTATACAAATATTTATTTCAGACAATGCCACTAGAGTTTTTCTACTTAATAGGCACTTTATATGGTTTTCATTGCCCATTCAAAAGCTGTTTTCAATCAGGTACAGTGCGATTATCTGCAGAATGAAATGATCTGTATCAGAGAAATACTTCACTAAAACTGTCTACCATTAAGGTGTGCAATATTTATCATCTAGGAAAAAACTGCAATTGTTTTAGAAATGTGCGAGCTGACAGTATCAAGTACATTGCTCATTTGGTGTAGCAAATAAACAAAAACATGCCATGAGAGTTCAAAAGCATTTACTTCATGATGTCTTTTAGAATGGGTTAAGATTGACCCTTTAATTAAAGCTATGAAAACATTAAGATTTATTTTAGTAACCTTCCTAAATGTCAGTGGATGAAATGGATCACAGAAGAGATATTATCCAACAGTTCAAATTATATTTTACATTCCATGGTTTTCAGTGCCCATTCAGAAGCTGTTTTCAATCAAGTACGATTGTCAGCAGAATGAAATGATCTGTATCAGAGAAATACTTTACTGAAACTGACTACCGTTGAGGTGTGCAATATTTGTCATCTATAAAAAACTGCAATTGGTTAAGAAATGTGCGAGGTGACAGTGTCACTGCTCACTTTGCATAAAAATATAAAACAAAAGCATGCCATGAGAGTTCAAAAGCATGAACTTCATGTTGTCTTTTAGAATGGGCTTAGATTGACCCTTTAATAAGATATAGTTTATCTTTATAAGACCCTTTTTAAGATATATTTTAGTAACCGTCCTAAATGTCAGTGGATGAACATGATCACAAAAGTGATATTATCCAACAGTTCAAATTACATTTGACATTTTAATACAATTTACATTTTTCTGTTTATAAATAAAAACAGCTCAAAACAAAGCCGGAGCAGATCATTTGTGAATGTCAGAGCAATACTACAGTATTTTTTAAATAAATAATAATTCAGTTACTAAAGGGTTAATAAGTAATTGAATCATGTATAATGATATCTATTTAAATTTCAAACTAATCGTCTAAATCAGGGGTGCGCAAACTCGGTCCTGGAGGGCCGGTGTCCTGCATAGTTTAGCTCCAACTTCCTTCAACACACCTGCCTGAAAGTTTCTAGTATACCTAGAAAGAGCTTGATTAGCAGGTTCAGGTGTGTTTAATTAGGGTTGGAATAAAAATATTAGGGTTTGGGCACCCCTGGTCTAAATGAATGATTAAATAAGTTAACTGCTTGAAATTTTAGTGTTATTTATTTATCAAGAATTGAAAACACAAGCAAAATGATTAATTATCATTATCAATTATCATTTTTCATTTTTGTTAGTATCATACACAAACAGTTTCATTTTGAAAAGGCTTTTGAAAGGTAAAGTACATTTTAATCAAAAGTCTTTCTTGGTGTTCTGCCAAACAAACCTGTTGTTCCTATAGGCTTGTTTACATGTGTGCAGGAAGTGAGACGCTTCCTCTTTATGTTGAGTGGAAGCTGACTCTTGTCCAAACTTTAAAGAGCATGCCCAACCCATTTAGTACTATTAATTCAGTAATATTAAACCCTAGTTCATATAATTTATGCTTATCACTTTAAGTCAGGTGAAAATGTTATTATAGGTCTTGAATACTGGAAAACTGCACCTAATGACATTACATTGTGTATTTAATAGTTAAAACCAGTGCTCACAAGTAAAGTAAGATAATGTCTAATGTAAGCAATGTAATTTGTATTTAATTACAAATAAAATCTACATCTGGTTCAAATTTGCTTTCAGTTTACATAAAATAAAAGGATCAGGTAGAGATGTTGCACAAAGGTGCTCCATCTACTGTTTGTTTTTTTCTATAGATATGGGGTCAGGGTGGCCATTTGGAAATGGTCATAAGAATTTCAATTAGTCTTACGTCTAAGAAAGCCTAAATCGGAAAACTAGATTGGATGTTACTAAGTGAAAGTGCAATTTAAAGGCTTAACTGGTCATTATTTAACTACGCAAGTTAGGATAATTAGGCAAGTTATTAAAAAACAGTGGTTTGTTCTATAGACAATTAAAGGAAAATATTTCTTAAAGAGGACCTATTATGCTCTTTTTACAAGACGTAAATTAGGTCTCTAATATACATTTATTTAGTATATATATATATATATAATAAATTAAGTTTTGGGCTCAAAACACCCCACAAATTTTTTTTTATAAATTTTTATAACTCTTTGAAACTGCCCCTTTTGCCATTTTGGTGACTGTTGCTTTAAATTCAAATAAAATTGTGCATCCATCCCTCTTTTTAAAAGGGGTGGGACTACAAATGCCCATGTGTCAGCATAGTGACAGATTCAAAGCAGGACTACTGTTATCTTTGTGAAAAACTGAAAATGTTAAAAGAATAGTGTATGGTGTTCGTCTGTGCCTCCTAAAACTCAACATCTATAATGCTCTTATTCGCTGACATTATCTTCGGCAGGTACGGTGTGAACAAGACTAATGGTGGATGGCTGTTTCTCACTCAGGGCGGTTTATGCTAATGAGGGTAAGACTGTCATTAATGGGCGAGGCCTTCCCTCTCTAATGTACGGTGGCCGAGAGAGCTTAACGTGCTGCAATTTACGAGAACACATGCAATTATAAAAAACACCAGCAAATTGAGAAAAGATTTTCATCAGTTTGACAGCACACCAAATCCTCACAACCAAACACATTTAAAAAAATGTACTGCATTTTCACAACACTAACAATAATAAAACGTGCTGCGTTTTACACAACACAAACATTAACGCACAAAACACAAACATTAATAAAACATGCTGCATTTCACACAACACAAGAAAAAAAATGTTAATCAGTGTTTCTGCTTGTTATGAAGTGTGATTCTAAAAAATGTATTTAATTCATTTTTACCATTTAATGCTGGCTATATTCATACACTGATGCCACACAACTGTGTTTAAACCCCTTATGAAGTGATTTTTTCACAATAGACCCCCTTTAAGGGGGCTAATAAGTATTATAATATTATTATTATTACTATTATCTATATATTTAGTTAAACTACGTTAATTCCAGCCAAACTAAAAGAAATAAATAATAAATATATGAAATAATGTGAAAATGTCATTAGTCTGTTCTTTGGGTTTTAATTATATAATTATCACTGTTAATATGAAACTAGATTCTATAAATTTATATTTCCACAGTCGGTTAAAGGTGCTGTATGTAAGTTTTTGACTCTTCTAAAGCATAAAAATACCATAATATGTTTGCAGATATTTAAGAAACATCCTAAGTGAACATTAACTGAAAAACAATGCTGAAGTCAGATATTCTGCTTTGAAAATGGTTTTTCCGTGCCGGAACACTGTCTTTTCTTAGGTAAATTTAACCTGCACAAGTTTAGCCAATTACAATTCAGCACCCCGGGTTGCCTTGTTGGAAAACAGCGTATTTCACAAAGGCTCTGAAAGCATGCGTCCGTGACCGAAATGGACAGTATCAGACGTTGAAATGAGACAGATTCAGTTCTACATGAGGTTATTAATTAGCAAATGATATAAATATTACGAGCGTAAACATTAGGTGAGCAGGTTATATTGTAACCGCGTGTCCTAACAACACGTTTTGTGACGAGATACACAGTGATAAGCAGTTTGGCTGTTTGCACCAGACGAAACACGACAGAAATGTAAATACAGCCATTCAGAAGCACAGAATATGCACTCACTCACGAAACGGTAAGGTTTAAAATCTATTCAAACTCACATTGTTAGCATTTAGCACTGAATAGAGCACACAAGGTTTACCTGAGGTGATCACTGTCATAGGTTTCTGTTGTTCAGCTGTGAGAAATAGAAGCCGTTTCTAATATATCAATTTGAGGTGTTGGTTAGAAACAAAACTCCTTTTAATATGGAGAATATTCCCTCTATCGTGTGTCGTTGCTTATTTTTTAGAATATAGTTTAAATCACTCGCTCCTGTACTCAATCTGGCATCCCGCGCGTGCGTTTATTTTGATCCAGGAGTGTCCAAACAAAAAAATTATGTTTGATCACTGGGTGTCAAACTTACATACTGCACCTTCAAACAGACTTATTAAACTGAATATTTGAAAAAGAACATACATTTTACAGGAGGACTAATCATTTTGACTTCAACTGTACTGTATATAAATGTGATTCAAGCTTTTGGGATCATGTGTGCATGTGTTTGTGCTTACTGTCAAATATCAGATGATTAAGAGGAGCATTTGTGGAATAAGTCAGCCAGGTCATTTTAATAATTTACAATAACACTGATAACTGAGCTTACATAATGCATAAGCAGAGTGTTGATGACCACAGCTTAGTGAAATACACAGTACACCCCAGTTTGCATACTGCAAATGCATGCCATTAGGCCAAACACGCACACACGCCCACCCACACTCACACCCACACACCCACACACACACACACACCCCACACACACACACACACACACACACACACACACACACACACACA
>CAIGQZ010034880.1:6226239-6246479 GCA_903798205.1 Danio tinwini
ACACACACACACACACACACACACACACACACACACACACACACATTCAGCATGCAGGCGAACTGTGAGGAAGTGCGTTTGCATCTGTTGATTATACAAGAAATCCCTGAAGCTAATGATCATTTAACTAGCAAAGCAGCTCAAACTTAGTCCAATGGCCATCTGTCAAAAACCACAGCTCATGATGGGAAGTGACGAGTGCAGTCCTGACCACATAAGACCAGCTACTGGCAGATGAGGATTGTAGCCAAGCACATCTAAGCAGACCAACTGAGCTACACTATCATTATGCATAACAGGAACACTGCTAACAGCGTTTGTCTGAGAGGAATTGTTTTGAAATGGACTGCTGTATATGATGCAATTTGCTCCAGAGTGATGATTAATATCAGTAGCCATAAAACTACATGAATCTTGAAACGAATGTATTCTTCAAAGGCTTTACCCCATGCTCAAATATTCCGATAAGCTGTTAGCATGCTAAATAAAGTATGCAAAACCCCCATCTCATAATTCATTGCAAATCTCAGCTGCTTGTTTATTTCATTGCAGAATTTAAACTATATTATAGCCCAGCTCTAATCTGCTAAATGCTGGAACTATAAAGCTTTGGTATATTAGAATATTACATACTATCATTTTAATTTAGTGGTGGATTTAAATAATGCATAATGTAAAAAGCACTAAATAAATAAAAATGATGTGAAGGATAAAAAAAGCAAACAAAAACAACAACAACAATGCTAACACCAGCCTTAGCAGATCTGGCTGGTTTTAGAGGAGGCTGACCCCCCCTTTTTTAGCTGGTTTTAAGTGGTCAGTCTGGTAGCTGGTCTTAATTAAGCTAAACCCAACATAATCTCATGTCAACTCATAATTATCTTGAATAATGTTTTAATTTATATTAATTTGTACAATCTGACTTGTACATTTTAGTATGATTTGCTCAGCCCCAATGACAGCAGGGTGGTTTTTGGAGTGTGGTTTGGGGGCACACTTCCTTTTAAAACTTGTATGAATAAAATCATATGAATTTGTTAGAGTTAGCCACTTTTCTGCTAATATGTAAAATAGATACATTTCTTTGTGTGATTATGCTGGTTAAACCACACACTTCCCGCATAAACCAATAAACCAAGCCAAACCAGCTAACTTTTGGTTTTAGAGTAATATAAAGTAATAGTACAATTTATCTACAGTGCTATTGTCAAATGTATCGAAAAATACTGTTAAAAGGATTAACCTTCATATGCCAAAATACTTTTGAGTGACATTGATGTTATTGTAAACTAAATGAAATAAGTTATTCATACAATTAAATAATAGATGAAAAAGTTATATTGTAAAAATCTTGAAGTTTGGAATTACAAGAAATTGCTGCTAATGAAAAAAATATATATAAATATATATAAAAAATCTATATAAATTAGCTCATTCCCCTAAAACAAATTCACTACAAAGAACTAAACAGTTTTTATTAAATACCCTATCAATATATAACATGACCAAAACAAAACACTGCTTATGGTTGGATAGATACGTTTTAAAAACCACACCAGACAACTTGGATTGAAACTGAAATGTTCTCATTCGTGGTGAAAGATAGTAGACAATAATCTCATATTCATTGCATATCAAAGAAACCCAACATATCCAACTTGGTATCTTGCAGGCTGTAGTTCTCTACTACATATCCAAAACTCTCCCTAATGGGACAGTCGACACAAAAATTACAATTTCCTCAATATTCACTCGAGCTCAAGTGATTCTAAACATTTATGAATGTATTTCTGTTGTAGAAACAAGATACTCTATAGAAAGTTAGAAAAGAACAGTAATAGACATCCATATAGCAACAACAACAACAAAAAAAGAAATACTAAGGAAGTCAATGGCTGTTCTTTCCAACATTCTTTAGTAAATCTTTCTTTGTGTTCAACTGAAGAAAGAAGAGTAAATGATGACAGAATCTTCAATTTTAGGTGAACTATTCCTTTAAACAATTGTGTAACGGATCACAAATCTCATGGTTTGGGTCACACTAAGGTTTTTGAGTCACGGATCGGACCATTTTTCGGATATACTGCAAAACAGGGAGTTTATACAATAACCAGTTTATATAAACAACCATTTATACAAAAATTTTCCTGCAAAAACCATTGGTTTAACAAACAGAACTTAGAACCTGTAATTTTTCTAAAAAAAAAATCAAGAAAGAACCAGCTGAAAAAAAGAAAAGTATTCAATACGAAAAATGATCTTTGCTACTGTTGCTGATATTGCTAAATACTGTATAGAAGTCTAACATCTTGTACAACAGATTATATTTATTTTCAATTCATGATTCAACAATTCACACATAAAACGCCATGTTTGATTATAGGTGGATCATTTTTGAAAACACATTCAGTGACATAATTTTGATAGTTATTTGTCACCACCCATTGGTTAAACAATGTAATTGCTACAACATTTACCAGCGTCAAGTTCCATTAAACAGTGATTTTAATCTTTACCATGAACATAAGTGTTAAAATCTGATCTATAAACTGTTATTCCAGTACTTCTGTGTTAATTAATTGTTTGTAACAAACTAAAAAATTGTAAAAATCTTCAAAGGATTAATAAACATAAGCAAATCATTATCATTTATTATTCATGTTGTGTGGGTTTAAATTGAGATCACGATCTTTTAACGTTTAATTGTGCAGCTTTGCACTGAATGCATTAATGCAGGCTAAACAAACAATGACAAAACACCTTTAATTAATAGCTTAAGAAAGCATTTAGGTCCCCCCACAACGTTTTTATCATTATAATATTTTACAGGGAAACAAAAATGCTTTCACACACATTTAAAAGCAAATCTTAATTCAAACTCTATGACATAACCTTTCACCAACCTGAGAGTCTCTGCCATGCGTCTGAGATCTTCATTTTGCTGTTTGAGCCGCTCCAGTTTGGCTAGAATCTTGGACAGCTCTCTGCTGGACCGCTCTGGATGCTCGCTGTCCTTCACGAGGTGACCTCCGATGTAGAAAAGCAGAGTCCCCCAGGCCAGCAGCACCAGCATAATCCAGCGCCACGAGCCCGTCCACGGACGCATGGCGCCTACTGCTGCCCTCTCCTTTCACAAGACAGGCATTTGAGACATGCTCACCTCGGGACTCTTCCACAGAGGAAGCAGGGGACGTCAGGGGTCTCTGGGTCTGGCTTGTGTGTGTGTGCTCTTTGAGGTTTGGAGGTTATATCATGGCAGCTGCCCCTTGCAGAGAAGGGGCGGAGATGTTTGAGATCCCTGGAGACTTTGTTTTAGAGAACTGACGGCTCTGATGAGTTCCTCTTCCTACAGGGGTTCTGCTCCTGTAAAAACAAAGCCGTATGTGTGGTCAGTGAGATGATAGGACGGCGAGAGATAAAGACGTAAGTGCGGTTTGAGATTGTCTATCAGCTTCACCTTTTCCTACTTAAGAATATGAAGGATGGATTGAAGTAAGATGCTGACAAGGATACAGTCGTACAGCTGTTACTGAGGTTTAGAGTGAGCACTGAAACTTTAGATGTCAATTCAGCTAAAAGTAAATTCACATGCAGTTTTGGAAAAAAAAAAAGGAGTTTGACCCCCTTTTTTTAGCTGTTTTAAGTGGTCAGGCTAGTAGCTGGTCTCAATTAATGGTAGACCAGCTAAATCCAACCCAATCTCATGGCAGCTTATTTATGGTTATTTAATGTTAAATTTGTAGGAGTTTGTACAATCTCACTTATACATTTTAGTATTACTTGCTCATCATGACGGTAGGGTTTAGGACAGAAATGCCCAAAGATGGCCTGTTGTAACCTTTGATTTGGCTCACCATACCATAGAGGAGAGTGAGAATGATGGAGAGGGTTGGGGAAATGTCTTTATCAATAAGATCGTCATTTCTAATTCAACGTAATCTTTTTTGTTTATGTTTTATTGAAGATCTACAAAAAAAGAGTAAACTAAAATTAAATGTTTCATTTAAATGTTGTAAATGAATCTGATTTTAAAAATGTAAATACTGTCACTCGACAGATAGAGGACTATGCAGAAGTCATCGGTGAGCAAATCAAGGCAAAAACTAGTGTAATTGGTTAATATAAAGCAATGTTTTCTAGTCTTTTTAAAAAATCTTATTAAATAAATTAGAAAATCACCTATGGCAAATAAATTACATTTGGCCCAGTAGCCTCAATCAAGTTTAGTTTTTGGCACTTCATAAGAAAAAGTTTGGGCACCCATGGTTTAGGTGGTTTGGTTTGGGGACACACTTCCTTTTAAAAATGATTGTATGAATTAAAAATGCTATTGTATAAATGAAGTCAATTACATAAAATAGTTAGGTTTCCTTGTTTCCTACATACTTTTAGGATAAAACCAGGCAAGACCCGCTAACTAGCTTTTCGTTTAAAGTAATAACTAAAGTATAGTTAAATGCAGTGGAAAAATCTACTGCACATCTAGAATTACTTATGATTGGCTTTATGTCAATCATATATAACACATATTATAAAACCATAAAAACTGCAGCAATGTAAAAATAAAACCTTAAAATATAATAAAAGTTTACTAAAAAGCCAAGAAAAAATGTTGTACAAAGAAATGACAAAACGAAACCTGGAATCCAATAAGGTTTTTTATTAGTAATGCTGATTTGTAGCTCTTTATGGACTAGATTGGTTTGGCAAGCACTGAGTTGTGGAGCCTACACACTTCTCTATAATGTGTTAAATTTATTTCATATAGTTTTTTCTTATGCTTTCCTTAAGATATTGTACTATATTGTATCTGACATTCTGTGTATTGTGAAATGGCCTGAAGCACCTCTTCCTGTTCTAGTTAATGTTATTGTTTAAATATAAAGCTAAAGAAAGAAAAAAATAGCTCATACCACTTCACAACAACAATCTAAAAATATATATCGTTTTAATAAATACCCTATCAATATATAAAATGACCAATATAACACTGCTTATGGTTCAATTTTAAAAGCACACACACTTTGGATTGAAATTAAAATGTTCTCGTTTGTGGTGAAATATAGATACTCTCAAATTTATTGCACATCAAAGAAACCCAACATATCCAACTGGTATCTTGCAGGCTGTAGTTCTCTACTACATATTCCAAACTAAAGGAGAGTGTTATTGTTTATTTTCATATGCTAAAAGCTATTAAAATTGAAAAAACTTAAAATTACAATGAAAGATTTAAACACACGAGAAAATAAGAAGGTTAAAAAGGGTAATTCGGATTATAATCATATTCAGTTATGCTAAAATAACACTGACAGAAAAGTTTGGTTTGTTCGACATACACTGACCTATATTGTTAAGCTATTAGAGCATGGTAAAAAAAAATGCTAAACCCCAGAATGTAAACTATATTGTAGGCCAGCTCTAATCTGCTAAATGTTAATACTATAACACTTTGAGGTATTAGAATATTACAAACTAGCATTTTCATTTTGTAATGGATTTAAAAAAGGTGTAATTTGTAAATAGCTTAACACACATAATATAAATATAAAGTCATTTATTCATTCATTTTCTTTTCGGCTTAGTGCCTTTATTAATCTGGGGTCAGAGGAATGAACTGCTAACTTATCCAGCATATGTTTTATGCAGCCGATGCCCTTCCAGCTGCAAGCCATCACTGGAAAACATCCATACACAATCGTTCACAAACTTACACTATGGACAATTTATAATCTGATTACAATTCACCTGTACCGCATGCCTTTGGACTTGTGGGGGAAACCGGAGCACCTGGAGGAAACCCCCGCAAACACAGGGAGAACATGCAAACTCCACACAGAAACACCAACTGACCCAGCCAAGGCTCGAACCAGCAACCTTCTTGCTGTGAGGCGAACGTGCTACCCACTGTGCCACCACACATTTTTTTTTTTTTATTTACACATTTTTATCCTGGGTGGAGTGAATTTTGCAACCCAGGCCCATTCTGAAAATGTACTGCTACATACATTTTTGGAGAGCGCCAAATATGTCCCAGCAGCTACGTTTTTTTGCAGTTTTTGTTTTTACGAATCCACCAGAGGCCGCTGTGTACACGTTTAAAGATCTCAAATTTCTCTCGCGTGAGAATTTTTTTTTGTTCACGTAACTCTTTGTGCTGTTCTTGCGTAAATCCTCCAGAGGCTGCTGTTGACTGACTGTTTAATGGAGTGACTGATCGATCGACTGACCCACCCTCCTCCTTCCCTAAACCCAACCAATAGTGTTTTCAAAAGCACGGATTGACCCGCCCACCCACTTCCCTTAACCCAACCAACAATTTTCAAAAGTAATGCAAAAAAAGAATAGCCCTTGCCTGAACTCTATTACTCCTCATTGAAATTACTTAAAAATTGTCATGCCCAAAAAAGATCATTGGACATTATTTTTTATTAATGCCTTTCCTGTAATATGAACCCCTTAGCTTTAATGCTGAATGTTTTGTACTTGATTTGTTACTACTGTATGTTATTACCTCTACAATATTTTGTATTCTATGTTTAATGATAATTTGCGATCTCTAGAAATGTATATAGGGCTACGTTTCAAAATGAGCCTATGTTAAAATTTTCTCCAATTTATAAAAAATAAACAGGTAATACAGATTAATCTACCACATTTTTTCTTATTTCTGTCTTTTTTTCTTTTCTTTTTTTTAAATGCTGAAGCTCTACTTTATCATAAATAAAACATCCAGCGAAGACTTTTTTTTATCACATCGCATTCAGTTTAGGCTGTTCCCAAGAATCCAAGATAAACCAGACACACACATGCACACACACAGTCTGTGACTCCAGCTTAACCTGCGAATGCATGTACTTTCATATATTTACTTAAATGTGCAATCACAAGTCCAATTGCTCTTGTATCACAATCTCAAGTTAATGCACGCAGCACACCCACAAGCCTCCACAGTCGTATCTTAAATGTAAACCATTTACAGAGCTGGAATAATGTGCCACTCACTGTGCATATAAAACCAGACTGACGGATAGAGGCCTATCTGACAGATTGGGGAACGTAGGCACCGTTTATCCTTCATTATGAATGAGGGTGGAATATAGAGAGTCATTATGGATTTCTGTACAGAGCATATACAATGCATTATAGATTGCGGTGGTGTGTCAGGCTCGGTAATCAAAGGCCGCAGTGCGGGACTGAATCAATAGAGTGACCTTCTGCTAGTGTCTCAGTGCAGCGGGCCGGCAGCTATTTATGCACATCACTACTGCAGTCAACGGGGTGCACACATGGGGCACTACTACACAGAAACTACACTTGGGTTTACCCACACTCCTACTGGCATAGACTGAAATTAGCTTATATTATAATACATGAGCCGCTGTCCTTTTTATTACAGAGTTCCTCTGCTCTTTTGTATTATTAGCGCTGTGTCAATACTGTATTCTAAGATTCATTATGAAAAGCTCCTTTTCAAATCTGCCCAGCTCATACGTTGAAACTAATCTTAAAAAATGGTTTCAACATACTGTATTGTGTACAAAAGAAAGAAAGTAAAAAAGTCTAACAAAAATGCGCAACTGCAAGCACACTTTTATTTAGCACCCTGCAATCCTTTACTCGGAATACAGTAGGGTTTTGAGTACCTAATAGCTTTTATGAAACAGTTACCACACACAATACAAAAATAAAAGCAAAAAAATACTAATAATAATAAAAATCAATGTCATTTTTAAGCAAATGCACTAAATGCTATCCCATCCAGTAAACTAATTAAAATAAAAAATAAATCTTCTTGACAATAACAATTCCCACCAAGCAATTTTGAGTTTAAAAGACATCTAATAGGTGTTTAACATAGATGTCTTGGCTAAAACAAGGCAAGTTTTGGTCTAACAATAGTCAGAAGCTGCAACTGAAATTGCATACTTTCATACTATATAGTACGCTAAAATCAGTATGTTATGACTTCATAGAGTTAAAAAAAACAGTATGTGAGAAGCACCTGGATGGCTTACTACTTCCGGGGAGAAGTGCGCATCCGATGCATGCTACGCTATCCCATGATGCACCATGAGAATGAATGAATAGGAGTGAAGTGACGCAACTGATGTGGGAAGGTCACGTGATGATGACAAAATGTTGGATGTAGTACGTCCGAGTTCTATTCATACTACTGACATTCATACTGTATACAATGTACTTTTCTAATGGTCAAGTAGTATGCTGAAATTCAAATGCAGTACTTACTGAGTAGTAGGCAATTTCAGACGTAGCCTAAATCAGGAGTGCTCACCTCTGCTCCTGGAGATCTACCTTCCTGTAGAGTTCAGCTCCAACCCTGATCAAACACACCTGAACCAATTCATTAGGACCTGAAACAGCACTTGATAATTACAGGCAGGTGTGTTTGATATGGGTTGCAACTGAAATCTGCAGGAAGGTAGAACCCCAGGAACAGGGTTGGTCACCCCTGTTCTAAATTAAATAGACAGATTAGACAGATTTCAAAAATGACTAGTCTATTTTTTAATTATTAATAGACATCATTGGATTTTCACTGACAGACCAAATTCATTTTAGCCAAGAAGTCTAAGATTAGACTATTAGACGTCTTTCAGACTTCTTTTAAAAACAAAGAATGCTTGCTGGGTAAACACCAATAATGAGCTGCCCTATACATGCAGGAACTCAGTCACAGGAACCAGCAACTAGGCATGTTCCCTAAAAAGGAATTACCTCTAGAGACCATTTTCCTGTTTGAATTAGGAACTCTGAAGTGACATAACTGAAGTGACATAAAGCAGTCAGTGGTGACATCAAGCATTACTGTAGTTTCTGTGGTGCTGGGTTAGGCTCTGCAAATTTAGTCCTCACAAATGACGTTCCTAAACTAAAATCATTTTTATTTCCTGCAGTGACAAGACACAATAAGTTAGTTTTATATTCAATATATAGCCAAATAGCCATCCCAGGCTCATTGTGAAAACAAACATACAGTTGAAGTCAGTATTATTAGCCCCCCTTTAGTTTTTTATTTCTTTTTTAAATATTTCCCAAATTATGTTTAACAGAGCAAGGAAATTTTCACAGTATGTCTGATAATATTTTATCTTCTGGAGAAAGTCTTATTTGTTTTATTTCGGCTAGAGTGAAAGCAGTTTTAAATTTTTTAAACACCATTTTAAGGACAAAATTATTAGCCCCTTTAAGCTATATTTTTTATGACAGTCTACAGAACAAACCCTTGTTATACAATATGCTTAGTTAACCTAATAAACCTAGTTAAGCCTTTAAATGTCACTTTAAGCTGTATTGAAGTGTCTTGAAAAGTATCTAGTCAAATGTTATTTACTGTCATCATGGCAAAGATAAAATAAATTAGTTATTAGAGATAATTATTAAAACTATTATGTTTAGAAATGTGTTGAAAAAATCAGTTAGTCGGTCAGTCAGTCGATAGTGGTAAGAACAGCAGGCGCGAATGGCACTGCACACAAGCAGTTTAAAATTTTTTTTTAAACATTTTATGGTCAAAATTATTAGCCCCTTTAAGCTATATATTTTTCCATAGTCTACAGAACAAAACATCATTATACAATAAATTGCCTAATTACACTAATCTGCCTAGTTAACCTAATTAACCTAGTTAAGCCTTTAAATGTCACTTTAAGCTGAATACTAGTGTCTTGAAAAATATCTAGTAAGTTATTATATACTGTCATCATGGCAAAGATAAAATAAATCAGTTATTAGAACTATTATGTTTAGAAATGTGTTAAAAAAATCCCAAAATTGGGGAAATAAATAAACAGGAGAGCTAATAATTTAGGTAATAATTCTGACTTCAACTGTATATCATGCCATACACAAATCTATGTAAGGTACAGCTATGAAAACAATTAATATACTGTATTTAAAGAGGCCGCTGTGACTATGGCCCATCACACTGTATGGTTAAGACTGAATTAGAACAATGTGTATGGGTTAGAAATAGAAAATGGAAAATTATTATGGTGGAGCTAAATTATTCATAGTGCTAGAAATCCAACTATTTTCAGTGTTAGAAACCATGACGACCATTTCAAATGGGTATCAAGCAAAAACGAAAATGCTTATAAAATGTAGCATTTGTCCAACCTACATAAAACTCTTTTATTTAATGTGTGCAAAAGAGTGAATGACACGTCATTTCTTAAGGGCAGAAGTGTGTAATGCAGGAGGACATATCATTTTACTACACTAAATAAAGTGCCTCTTCAGCATGACATTCTACTTATTTAAACTTGTAATTAACTCAGTACATTCAGGGGTGAAGATGAGCTTCCTAGTTCCACACACAAACATATATCACAGAGTGTGAGTGTTAAGTACACACTCAACATCCTCATTACAGAAATGTCACCACTGACTGCCATTAGTCTTAGTTTTAAATGAGAAATGGGCAGCAAGTCATTAAAAAACTGCAATAAAGGGAACCGGACGATTTGATACTGAAAGAGGAATAATCTGTAAACTGCACCGTCCCGCATGAGTGCGCCACCCGTTACCCTGCTCCTACAGCTCATGAATAATTGAGATCTGCATAGTGACACAGCAGCGCACAGACAAGGACAGCAATAAATCCATAATTAATGCCTGCATTTATGAAAGCGTGCAGGGGCTGAACAACAGCCTGCTCAGGTTAGGGTGGATTTCGGCAGGGTTTCAAGTATCTTTCTTCCTCTTCTTGTTTCAAATCGAGGTTGAGAGGCAAACTCTACAAAGCCTGAAATGGTTAGTGGCAAGGTCATTGTTAATGAAAACTATTACTAAAATGAAAAACAAAAACATTTACTGGAAGGAACAGTTGATCTGTTCTTCTGTATTTTGACAAACATACAAGATAGAACTTTGGGTTTAGGGTTTATCAATTGGCTGTTGGTTGGCTGGAGGCAGATTTAAATGAAAGTTTGAAGCCAATTTAAAATAGGGGTGGAGTTTAAGCAGACTAACTGATTGGAAATGTCAGCTATGTACAGTATCACAATCATACATTCATTCATTTTCTTTCGGCTTATTCCCTGATTATCAGGGGTCGAAACAGCAGAATAACCCCACCAACTATTCCAGTATATGTTTTACGCAGCTGATGCCCTTCCAGCTGCAGCCCAGTACTGAGAAGCACTCTTCCATCATTCACTCTCCCATTCACACACACATACACTACGGTCAATTTTTGTTTTACCCAATTCATAAATAGTGCATGCCTTTGGACTGTTGGAGAGCACCTGGAGGAAACCCACACAAACATGGAGAGAACACAAAAACTGCACACAGATATGCCAAATGGTCCAGTCAGGACTCGAATCAGCGAACTTCTTGCTGTGAGGCGACAGTGTTAACCACTGAGCCACTGTGCTGCCCATATCACAATCAGCATCAGCCATTAGTTTTCTATTAAAGAGTTAGTTCATGCAAAAATGTCACTTCTGTTATAAATTACTCACTCCTGTGTCATTTCAATCCTCTGAGACTTTTGTTTATCTTTGGAAAACACGTGAAGATATTTTAGATGAAATCCAAGAGCTCTCTCATACTCCATAGACCAATAGTCATGAGAGGAGACTTCAGTGCTTCAACTGTAATCATGCAAAGCTCAGAGAATACTTTTATGCAAAAAAAACTGTAAAAATGGTTTGTTCATTTACGTCTTTCACATCAGATTAGAGTGCACATTTACTATAGGCACGCAGACCTGATGTGGAAGAAAAGACATTGGCAAACAAATTTGTTTTACAGTTTTTTTTGTGTCAAACATTCTTGGAGTTTTGTATGATTACTGCTGAACCATCGTCTATAGAAAGTCAGAAAGCTCTTGGATTTTATCTAAAAAAATCGTAATTTACATTTCAAAGACGAACTAAGGACTCTATTTTAAAGGTCTGGGTACAAAGTCTAAAACATAGAGCGCAAAAGCATTAAGGTCATGTCTGAATCCACTTTTGCTATTTTAAAGATGGAAAAATATACTCTATGAGTCTCATCTCTTATTTCCTTTAAGAGTCAGTTGCGCCGCACCATGGCACATTTGCTATTCACATGGCGTACTTTGTAAGTGGAAAAACTGAATGCTTAACTAGCAGGAAAACAATTAAACAGACCATCTGCAGTGCGAGGATAAAGAATGAGCCTCCTCCATTCGGTCTCTTTACTTCCTCTTTACTTTTACTCTTTACTTTATTTTCGTGGATAAGGAAACGGTGTTGTACGCACTCCACTGAAGACATCCATTAGCCACAGAAGACATTAAATTTCACTTGTTAAGGGCAAAGATTTGTTTCAAAACTATTTCTAAATTCAGTTCTAATTTCCACCAAAAAATAAATGAACAATAATAATGAAGTGTGGTCAAAAACCTGAGTTATATCCAAACACATTTCCTATTGCTATACCCCATGGTGATGCATGGTCTACAAATCCCGACAGGAGGACAAATATAAACTTGTTTTAATTAAAGCAAATATAAATATGCATATAATAAGCAATACTGCTAATAATAATAACATTATACAAATGCAAATTGTCATGAATAAACTGAAAAAAGCGCCCGACATGAAGAAGGCATGAAGTTAGTGGTTTTTATATTTATGTAGAAAATAATATTTTTTGTAACATTTTAATCCTTAAATTATTTTCATTTGTAAAGATATTTGTGTATTGCTGTACATCCTGTGTGTATTAAGCAATGTGTACGTGTTTGGCCCACATAGGCGCATAACTAATGCACTCTGTGCTGGACAACGCGCCAACAATGTGCCTTAACAAACCTTCTTTATAGACCAGCACGCATATGAGTCCACAAAGTGGAGAAAATGGTTGGATATTTAAACAACATGATGCAAAATGTGAAAATTACTGTTGCGCTGGTCTGAAAATAGCAACAAATCGCACCAAACACAACTTGCGCCTTATTGCTCTATGTGTATGATAAGTCGTTTATAACAGAATTTTTGGGCAAACTAACACTCTAAGATGAAATATTGCCCTCTCAGTACTGAATTTCAGTTGATTTTTATTTTTTTATTTTACCTTTGCAAGTTTTTTTATAGTTGATTAGAGATTATTTCTTTTGATATTACCATTATTAATATTGATTTATAGAACCTACCTTCATATTTGTGTTTGAAATACAACAGTTTAAACAAGCAGCAAAAGTCTTTTTTTGAGTGTAGCATGAGTTATTTAAAATATCTTGCATTATATCTTTGTTAATTATGATGGGTAAAATTGTAATTTTGCTTACATTGCATACACTGCAATGGCATGTACAATATAACAATGTTGTTGCTAATGACATTCCTAAAATCAGCTTGCTCTTGTTGACACAGCAAAAAAGTACAAAATAAAAAACACAGTCGGCCTATGCACTTGATACAGATGAGCAGCCATGTGTGCAGTCACGCTACTTTGACTTTTACCATTAGGATTTTCATAACTCAGTTCTGCAAAGTGACATGAAAGAGTTCATTGCGCTGCCCGCAAACTTCATATGCAATGCTTTTTCTTAAAGGTGATGAAAAAGATGAAACGTATCACCTAAAAATAAACACCCTGTCATCATTTTACTCACCTTTGTGTCTTTCTTAACCTGTATGGCTTTCATCTCATCAGTTTTGACGTCAACGGTACATTTTTCAACATTTCTTCTTTTGTGTTCTTTAGAAGGAAGAAAGACACGCAGGTTTGAAATGGCATGAGCGTAAACAAAGACTACTGCTTTAAAACGTGAAATGCAATCATTTAAAATACCTATCGATTCAATGTTGCGATGACAGACTATCACAGTACAGTAGTGTATTGATATTTCTTCTGTTAGTTACTTCCTACATCTTTACTAGATTTTTTGAAATGATGTTTTATTGACATTTCTCAGTTAATGCAGCTGCAAATGGAAATGGCGCTTTTCTACTCTTAAAGATTGTCTTTCTCTCTCTCTCTCTCTCTCTCTCTCTCTCACACACACACACACACACACACACACACACACACACACACACACACTGCACACAGCAAAGATCATAGACTCTCTAATTTCCTTTCCCATACTGATGTGCAAAATGTCAGCTCTTTTCATTCCAGTATAGAGGTGCATTGTGGAAGCCCTACATGTCTATGGACCACTCCCATTGCCTTCACAATACATTATGCAGCCTGTCTCCTGTACGAATCCAGTGTCCTATGGGAATCACTGATAACCTGTAAGCTTTCCGTGCAGGTACTGTAAGAGAGGAATGTTTTAATCATAGAGGAAGATGAAAAACACAAGCATGTCATGTTTTGTACTGTATCTACAACCCATGGGCTTACAATGTGAGCAGGTTAAATAGGCCATATCACATAAGAACAGCGACAAACACAAAATGAAACTGCTCAGGTTTTTTTAGGGGTATGACTGAAATGCAGTCTTTTGTCGATATTTTAAAACAACCACACTGCATATTCCAAGCTTTATGTTTAAGTGTTTTGAGATTATTACAGCCAAGTAATTTGAGTTTATAATTTAAAAATGGGAAATATTTTTGGTACAGTAACACATCTATTCGCTTGATAAGATATGCGTTAGCTCCCTGGCTGTGTATGGGTTAGTTTTGTTGACAGATTTATGCAAAATAAAAGCCAACTGTAATTAACAATAAAACTGGACATTTATTGTGAGTTTGTCTGACAGAATAAAAGTCATACAGACAGAGGATGGCTTGAGGGTAATTTTCATTTTTGGGTGAACTATTCCTTTAAGCCACACACTCTCATTGTAACAATACGGGTGCTGGACAATGGGGTTGAGGATTCAAATGCAGAGTCTTTATTAAAAAGAATAGTCAAGCAGGCAAGGGTCAATCACAAGAGCAAACGGAATCATCAAGAGATCAAACACGGCATGAGAAAACAAGGTAAGGAAAAAAGCTTCGAAATAGTTACAGGAACAACAAAACTCAGCAACAAGTGTGAGGGAGTGTATTTATAGGAATTAGTGATGACAAGCTTCAGCTGTGTGTCTGTGTGTGTGTAATCAGGAAAAATCGAAACAGGTGTGTGTGTGTGAGGTGCATGACAAGATTTGCAGTCCATTTGGTGGCAGATTTGTAGTTCTCCAGCAATCTGCAGTAGCTAGACTGTAACACTCATGCTTAACTGCTAAGTTTTGTATAACTGTTGTAAATGTTTCCTTGTTTGTATTTGTACCCTGGACAGTTTCCTGTTTAGTGACTGTTTGCCACTTGCCCTGATCTTCTGCCTGTTTGGGATTAATCCTTTGTCTTGCCTTCTATGTTGTTGTTTGCTGATGCTCGACCCTACCTGTTTTCACAATCCTTTTCATAAATCCTGCATGTAAATCCACTATCTTGTACCCTTTTGCAACGGAGTGCACATCTTTTGCAGAAAAAAACACTGTCTCTGTGTGAACAGAAGGCTAAAACGTAGAGAAAAAGGCAATGTTTTGATGGTGTCTTTCTACAGATCCACACTTTATAAAGAGTTCCAATGCAAATACCCAACCCAGGCATATTATTGATACGTACCCCTGTATACATTTCTGGACAGCTCAAAGTACATCCCAAGAGGTAATTTTTTTTCCACTTTCTGTTTTCCTGAACCCACCAGAGGCCACTGTTTTTACCACGTTTTCAGATTTTACCACATTCTCAACCTGTATTTTGTTTTTGTTTTACCTGCTTTCTGGAACCGTTCTTCGTCAGGATTCAAACCCTGTCGACGCAGTCAACTACTCTCTGTGTCTCAAGTCCACCGGCATACGCAGCAAGCCACTGGGCAAACTGGTAACAGCGAAAAAGCCATCCACACAGAGGTAAGTGGTCAGCTGGTAGCGCAAAAAAAAATAAAACAGAAGCCGTTGGCGGTGTCATAACCTCCCATAGCATTTGTTTTAAAGATGAAATGCAGTCATATATAGCTCTGGCTACAGAATTTGTGCTCTCCCGAAATGTATACATTTGACTGTGTTGCAAAAACCTCTAAATGCCATCTGAAATTTTCTCCTAAAATGACCATTTTCATCAGTCAGTGATTTCACTTTTATGGAAAACAAAAGATTATTTTTAGGATCGTTAAATTTAAATAACTCAACATTTTCATAGGAGGCATAAAAATGCTAATTTTCTAAGGGAATTTTCGATGGAATGGCACTTCAAATACTCTTCAAAAACTTTCTGGATAAAATAAATAAAAATAAAATAAAATACTGCATCTTAAAAGTTAAATGGAAGAAGTATCCATATGTACTTTACATAAAATACGGCATTCCTCACAGCCCAGCAAAGCCATGATTGCAGCACATAACATTACTGTCTGCTCTTTCGCACAAGAAAAATTGGTATACATTGCGATGTGCCTCAACAGGGTGCTTATTTGAAAGGTGAAATGATGCACTTCCATTTTCCCTGCATCCATTTTGAATGCCTTGTCACATTTGTGGGTACGCCTACATCTCTACTAAAGAAACCCATGCAGATAGCTTGGTTATGTCTGGATACACAAATCTAAATTGATCAGTTGTGTTTAGTGGTGTAGACAGTCTGCCTGAAAAGACTCAAAAAAATCTGTTTTGCCTGTAGTCTGAATGTCTGATGATCTAATTCTGGTGTGTTCAGATTGAACCATTTCATGACAATCTCGACAGTCATGCTTCATGTTGACTTGCTTGCAACACGCCAACCCTAGCTGTGTACTGTGTAAAAGTCTCAAAGAAGCGCTGAATGAACCTTTGCCCCCAGGGTAAAGTCTTGCAGGAATCTGCATTTATCTAGTTTGTGTTGTAAAATCAATTACATGTAAATGTGAGCTTCAATTCATGTGTGAGTAAACCCATGTGTTAAATTTGGAATGGAGCATTGTCTCCATTCCGATGCTGCTTTCATACAGCCAAAAGCTCACAAAGAAAATGAAATCAAAAATGTTTGAAAGGATAAAATGACTAGAGATTTCTGGAATCAGAGTTAAAAGAAAGAACAATACTTCAAATGGAGTCTATCCAAATGGATAATGATATTCAGTATGAATCGGTCTAAAGCTAACAGAAAACATTTGCACAGAAATACTAAGATTAAATCCTGAGATAATGACTGCATCTTAAAAATTCACAGCAGCGTCAAAGGGAAAAATGATCATGTATGAAAGACCACAGTGGTCATGCATTATTTTTCTGCCACATTGTTTTGTATAAAACAGCTAGACGCAATGAAATGAAACAGAACTCAATAGACTCCAGATGAGTTTCTAAAAGTCAAAGCGATTATTCACCCAAAATGAAAATGTTTTTTTTTGTTTGTTTCACTGTGCCTCCAGTCATTCCAAACCTGCATGACTTTTTCCTATAAAAGAAGATAAGCTGAAAATTATCTTAATGTTTTTGTTCATAAATGAAAGTCAGCTGTAATATGTTTAAATATAGTTATTTAGTAAAGATGACATACTATATACACTGTAAAAAAATAGCAGTCCCCATTTATTTATTATTTTAAATCACATTATGAGATCTTGACCTTTCTTCTGACAACTTGTAACTTAAAAACACTGGGAAAAAGTGACTTTTATTAACTCTTTTAATGATTTAAAGGGATATATTGTCTGGGTTGTTGTATATTAAGGTACAAAAACAAGCTGCCAGTACATTTTCTGTTATTTTACAGATTTATTTCTTTATATATTATTTCTTGCACATTATATAATTTCAAACTACTAAAATGTCAATAAAAGTCACTTTGTTAAACTGTAGAGTTGAACTTTCAACATCAAAAATTGACAGAGCAGAGATCAAGGTCCCATAATGCAATTCACAACCGTAAATGTCTTTTAGCTCAGGCGGCAAATTTAGAAACCCTCTTCTAAGGTTAAAAGGGCAGTTAGCAAATTCCTTTTGGTCTCGACCGTGGCATAATTCCTGTGTTGGAGTACTTCACCCTCCAATCATCACTCCTGGCCTGCTTTTTTTTCCAGGCCCAAGTCCAAACTCGCAACAGGAGAAGGGCAGGAGGACGCGCATAGCACTGGAGCACCACTGGAAGGGCACACCTGATGTGAATCTGTGCTTCATTATTGCAGACATAACTCCAGCATTGATGGTGAATCAAGTCATGTTGGATAATTTGTATATACAAGTTGAATGCACAAAAAACTGCATCATATCAGTTAATATGAGTGCGAAACTTTGGTGCAGATGCTCAGTCAACTCTTGTGGGTTGTCAGTGACAAAACACAATTCAAAAGAATTCCCAGTTGAATTCTTTGCTCTTTGTTTTCAATAAGCAGAGTTAACAAACCCTGCTGTATTTTCAATTAATTTATCAAAAGTATGTACAACACCATTTTTTTGCTGATGAAAGTGACTTGATCGCACCTGACTTAATACAACCTGTCAAGAACGTTAAGCAAGAACATTCCAGGAGGATTTGACTGCAGCATGAGTCTCCTCATAGGGGGAAGGATTGTGGCATATTCAAAAAGGCTTCATTTGTTTAGCCAAAAATACAGAAAAAATGTTATGATCTTAATTTAAAACAATTGTACTTTATTATATTCTAACAACATTCTAACATTTGATCTACTGTATTTTTTTCTAATCCATTATGACTATTTGTTGCTCAATAAAATTTCCTGTTATCAAATTCTCGCGACAGCCGTGTTGCTTCATATTTAGTTGGAATCATTTTTAAGGTTTGATTAATAGAAACGTTATATTTCCAAATATAAATTATATATATTTTATTTCAACTGTAAATAAGTCAGTATTCTATTATAGACAATACTGTCTGTTCTTGCTTAGTTTTCCCAGCAAAACTATTACCAATAAAGCCACAGCAGAGGTTTTGTACATCTCTGATCAACACAAAGCTGTTTCCTTTTCTAAATCAATTTGAAACAATTACTCTACTTGATGCTTTTCGCATTTAACACAATAATGACTTTTGAAGGTATTTCTCAGTCATATTTAGGACTTTTAATGTGCAATAACTTTGATTGAATAATCGCTAAATTATTATTATAATTGATTAACAGGCCTAGAAACATCCACTACCAGTCAAAAGTTTGGGGTCAGTAGGATTTTTTAAATGTTTTAAAATAAGCTTCTCCTGCTCACCAAGGCTGAATTTATTTAATCAAAAATGCAGTAAATTGTAAAATGTTATTGCACTATAAAATAACTGTTCAAAAGTAGTTAATCATGTAATTTAATAATTTATTTCAGTGAATTTAAAGATGAATTTTTAGGTTCATTACTTTCAACTTCATTAATCTTCAGTCACATTGACCCTTCAGAAATCCCTCTAAAATTAATTATAATTATTATTATCACTATTATTACTATTAATATTATTAATGTAATAGTAATAAAATCAGTAATGACTGAAGTAATAATTTAGTTTGAAGCAAAATACAATAAGAAAGCAGTTATTTAATTTTTCGAAATAAATATTCAACATTTTTTTACATTTAATAAATGCCGCCTTGATGAACAGAATAATTTTCCTAAAAAAATAAAAACATGAAAAAAATAAACAAACTGGCCTCAAACTTTTGACCGGTAGTGTATATGTTATATAGATACATTAAATAATTATATTGTGTAATGCTTAAGATTGCATCCTAAAATCTAGGTCGAGACCAATTTGTGTGAGGGTGAGAAATACATATGGCGATAGATTGTGGTTAAAGCATGAAAGTTGCAAGAAATTTGCATGTTTGCAAAAAAACATAAAGGTGAGAAAGTATGAGGGGCAAACTGCGCACGCTGTGTAAAAGGGTTGGCTTGCGGCTTTCACAGATCATCAGAGAAAAGGTCACACCTGCTCGGAGAGAACAGACACATTCTTATAGGAAGCTGTGCACGCATGTTTAGGAAAAAAAAAACAATTATGCAAAAGAGTGGGTCTGTTCGAACAGGGGGTGGGAGGGCAATTAGGAGGGAAAAGCTTTGGTTTGTCTCTTTCATCAGTTTTATATTCAATAAGTGTCACATTAAGCAGGCAACACCTGTTAAGGCAATCTGGTGTTCCCTCATAGGTGTATCAGCTTGTGTGTATTTGTAGCTGTGTGAATCACACTGAATACTTGAGCTACTGTATATTAATATGAGGTTTTGAGATCCATCTTTTGCTGTCGATGTGCATGAGCAGACAACCCAATATCAACCATACAACACAACACAACACAACACAACACAACACAACACAACACAACAC
>CAIGQZ010034880.1:6246489-6262789 GCA_903798205.1 Danio tinwini
AACACAACACAACACAACACAACACAACACAACACAACACAACACAAATGAACCGTAACAAAATCTCTGTCACAAACAGCTTACAATTATTGGCTGCAGGACATTGCTGTTTGAACGTAAACAAGTTTATCAATGGATATTTATTGCAGCTATTAAAATGTTTCTAGCATGTTTGTGTTGTTTGGCAGCAACTCTTTTAACCCTAACTGATACAGTGTGTAGCTTGTTTAAACTGTAAAGCCCCGATCAGATCACATGATTTTTAATGTGGGTTACGAAAGTCACTATGTCAGATTATGCTATTTTTTTTCTTGATAAAATCTTGACTTGTTGTGGGTAACAAATGGGCCAGACTACAAGTTCCTTCACAATCAGTCATCCCGTGATGTCTACGACAAGCATTAATTCCTAAAGCAGTCAAAAGTGTTGCTATAACAATATTTCCTATCTCAATTTCAATTTCTTTAATCTTATTTCAATCTCAATAAACACTGATGCTTGCAGACAACTAATAACTACATTATTTAAGGGCATTTGTTACGACATAAATATGATCAGACTTATGATTCCTTTTTAATATTAAGATATTTTCTTTGAAATCTAAATGTACTTGCTGCGAGTGAGACGAAGAAAATGAAAGCACATAAGCAGCAGCATAGAAAAATCAGATGCTCAAGACATAATGTTCAAAATATGGACATATTAAAAATTAGCCAATATATGACAGAGGTTTATGATACAACAATTAGAGTGATGCATTCAATAAATCCTTATTTTCCCCAGAGCAAAACAAATCATCCACCGTTATAGTTGAATAGTGGATAATTTGTATGTTTTTCTTGGAAAAATAAACTTTTTAAAACGAATTTTGTTTGCATTATTTTTGGTCACACTTTATTTTGATGGTGCGCTTGTTGAATTTAAGTTACATTGCAACTAATTATCATTAGATTATAAGTAGACTTTAATGTATCTTTTGTTGGTCAGTTATCTATAAACAAGAATAACGAATAACATTAGAGGTGAAGTGCTTTAAAACAAGTCCGCTATATGCGCCAAAACACAAATGGCCATGAGATTGTTCTGGTTTGTTAAATAAAATAATAATCTAGCCTAAATAAAATTAAAGTGAACTATTTACAGTTTCATAGAATGCTTTTGCAATGTATTTGCAGCACTGAACATGTTCCCAGATTACCTTGGAAGAACAAACTCTGTTGGAACGATGAGAGAACTCAGAAACTGTGAGAAAAAAGATGTCTGCATATTTGTGCCAGTCTGTCAGATAAAATTGCTTAAAATACCTTAATATTTTAGAAAAGGTGGTTAAAGCTTGCATAACCAATGCTTGATCTTAAGTATTTTACAGTTATGTGGTATGTTACTGTATTTTAAAGTTCATTCATTCATTCATTTTCTTTTCGGCTTAGTCCCTTTATTAATCCGGGGTCGCCACAGCAGAATCAACCGCCAACTTATCCAGCACATATTTTACGCAGCGGATGCCCTTCCAGCTGCAACCCATCTCTGGGAAACATCCATACACACTCATTCACAATCATACACCATATGGACAATTTAGTCTACCCAATTCACCTGTACCGCATGTCTTTGGACTGTGGGGGAAACCGGAGCACCCGGAAGAAACCCACGCACAGAAATGCCAACTGACTCAGCCGAGGCTTGAACCAGTGACCTTCTTGCTGTGAGGCGAAAGCACTACCTACTGCGCCACTGCGTCGCCTATTTTAAAGTTGCAATGTGAAAATTACAGTATATTTTACAGTGAGGATATACAATACTAAAATATACAGTAAGATAAATGTTGCTGTAAATATAAATACAGTATTTTTGCTGTAATTGATTACAGCAAAAGTAAGTTACTGGCAAACTGCTGCCAGTAAGTTACTTTAGATTCTATAGGAAATGGTAACAGTGTATTTCTTAAACAACAATTTCAGACATTCCATATTTCATATTCAAGATGGCTTCATTTTCACACATGAATTGACCACAGATTGACCTGAAGCCCACTGATGTTACTGATACAGTATGTGCTGGAGTAGACTTTACAGAGACTTGCCTCAGGGTCAGAGAGTAGGGGTTCTCCCATTGTCAATAAAAGATCTCAACTCTAAATGAATGCAACTGTTGTGATATATCTCTGTATTACTAAGGCTTGTGCGTACATGAAACCCCCAAATGGAAACAGAAAGCAAGCCATAGCAACCCACTCGAGTTTCATTACCTGTCTTACTCAACTTTCGGACAGACACATCTCAGACAGATGTGATGTAATATAATGACAGTAAATAAAAAAAAACTGTTTACCTGGAAGATTGTTAAGATGTTATATTTGCTATACTTGGTTATACGTTTGCTAGAGTGTAATACTGTAAGATGCGATGGTGATACAATCCGGTATACTAAGATAAGATTAGATCTAGCAATGTGAGATGCATTACTAGCATTTCATAATTATCGTAAATTACAAGAATCAAACTTGTAATAAGAATCTGTATCTGTGTAAAATCTACAACTTGTGAACTTGGAATTTTCTGGGAACCGTGACTTGGGAATGCTGTACCACCTGACCACTATTGATTTTTTTTAGGCACTACTTTTGAGCTTTGATGGTGTTGCCACAGCAATAATTCAGACAATTGTGGCAATTGCAACAAGGCATAAAAGCATCTGTTTTGTTTTAGATGGGCAGTTTGAACTTGAGATGTGAGTATAGATTGATGTTCCCAGTGTGCGATCAATAAATATAAAAAAAAGAAAAAATCAACAGTAAAAATAAAGTTTTTAAAAATTAAGAAGTGTTTTTGCTGGGAAGATGTTGGCAATGTGGGAATATTTTTTCCTCACCCCAAAAAAAGAGTATTTTTAAAATTGAAACGTGTAAATGATTCAGAGAAAAGAAAGCTTCAGGCAAAAAATATAAATAAAATAAATAAATAAACAAATAAATAAACTAAAACTTATACCTTGTTTTTGCCCCAAAGGATTCATTTTAGTACTTTAGTGCATTTATTTCCATTTCCACTTTAACAAGTACCAAAATAGAGAACTGTACCATACCACCTTTTTGGGAACCTTTTGTAAGGGTACCTATCACAACAGTATAGTATCAAAAAGGTAAATCTAGACTTACTGCTGAACGCTTTTGGTTTACAGAAAATCATCACTTTTTTTGTGCAACAAGCCACATGAAGTGTCATTTTAAAATACACCACCAAAACACAGCATTGTTATAAAGCAATAATGGTAAGGAGCAATAAACCATGCAAAAAAAAAGCTTAAATAAAGCTTGTCTCTTCTTGTGGCAAAATCAAGAACAGGATTGCAACTACCTACTATATTTAGTAACACACCTACTAAGTAAGGGAACTGTTAGCAGTGTAAATGCAAGTACCGGATCATACTCTACTAAACTGTACCATTTAGTGTAAACGAGGCATTAATGATGCATATTAGCTTCCTGAGTACATTCTCAGTGACAGATTGTGAACCTACTTTTCTGAGGTGGTTGCAATGCTTACTGACTCAAGGTGCTTTCAGGTCAAGGTACATGGCAAAGTTTAATACTTAAACTTGCATCTTCAGTTTAACATTGCATTTTTGTATTTTGAAACATTGTATTTTTTACATACTAATTGATCATTAGCTTGTATTTCCACAGGCTTCAGCAGTGGTTACACTAAACATGAATAATGTCACACTACACAACTAAAGACAACAAAACCAGTCTGCACTGCATGTGGCACAATACAAAATACAAATCTCCAATAGTAAGCTGATGCTTCATTCTACTTCTAATGTGCTAAAATTGCTCATAGTATTTTGACATGCAAGGGAAAAAAAATGTGATTTTTTTTCTTCCATAAAATGTAGACAGCTTCAAACTGCAGTCAACCAATCTGCTTGTTAAGTTGTGATATATGAAATACTGTTTCCGGGTCCAAGCTGCTACTCATTTGAATTGAGAAAATATTTGTTTATGCCCCCTTTTTAGTCATATCACACATTAATCTGAATTTTATATAAAATCATGGTGTACACAACAGTTTCTGGTTTCTGGACTTGCTGCATCACAGACACCAATATTTTAACACTTTTTAAAAAAATTATCACATTCTGGCTATCTGGTATTTGACATATATATATATATAGTCGCTGGTGACATCATCAATAAAACACAAGACGCAAATGATTTGCAACATCCCACAATTTGCGATTTATTTGCAGAAAACATATACACATGCTGTTTGACAGCTCATAACATGTTGCAAAAACAATGCAACATTACCAATGACTAATTTTAGAGCAAAACATATGCACTGTCAACACTTTAATTTCATTAATAATGCAACATTAGCACCCAGGCTAATTTTGCTGCTAAATAAAACACATTGATCACTGCAGGTTCTAGTAAGAATGTAACAATAACATATTTTAGTGCAGAAGTAATGATTATGTCGTCAGCACACAGATTCATGTGACATTATTCATAACATGCTGCTCAAAATCATGCTCAAGTTGGGAGTTTTTTGTGGTTAACGCTCATTGTGGTTATTAGACGTCTCCTCGCTGCACATATACACCACGTTCAACACGGATTATGTTTACACACACTATAAAGTTTGCCACACCTTCGTGGCTGAGCTTCATGGTTTCTGTGCGCTTCACGGTTCATTCACAATGGGTTCATTGAAAGTGACACGGTTCATTGAAAGTGAGAACAGGGGGGGGTTTGCTCACTATTCTACGGTCGCCTAGGTCGCCTCTACGGACGCGCCGGCCCTGAACACACGTCGGCCACAACAGGAAAAAAAAAAAAACTGCAACTGCGTTAAATGCGTAATTTTTTTTTACGCGTTAAATATTTCAAATTAATCTGGTGCGTTAACGCGCTAATTTGACAGCCCTAATATATATATATATATATGGCAAATCCATGCAAATGTCAACCTTGCCATGAAAATAATTTAGTTTTTCGCCAAAATATCAAAACCGTTTCTGTGTTTTTTGTGTAGGCTTTTATTTTACAGTACTTTAAAAATACTGAAAAATGTATGTCAATGTCTTCAAAAAATAATATTTGATATACCAAAGTCACACAAGCGGCAATTTCACATGTCACATCCATAATGGAGAGATGTCACATCCATAACAATGCTTTTTTCTCATAAATGCTAAAATTTTAAATCAAATAAAATCTATCATGTTTGTTCTATAGTGAGCCAACTCTTATCCTTTTGATTAGCATCATTTCTTTTGGGGGGTGCAGTTTAATTCACAAAATTTCTACACAGTATGTTGTATACTGTAAACTCAGACTTTTTTGTCACATCCATAACACATGTTTATTTTCTTAATTTAAAATACAAAAAATGTTTACAAATTGATATTTTTCTAATCCCATAACTCTTTGGTTAGTGGTTTTGGAAAATATAAACAGATGTTTCAATTTAATGTTAACATATACTTCCTCTGTCAATTTATGTTTTAAGATTTTACTGCAAATGTCACATCCATAAAGCTGGAATTGCTCACATATATATATATATATATATATATATTAGGGGTTGCACTATCTAGTCACATATATTGCAATCTTGATTTTTGAATATAATACATTGTTACATCCGTACATAAATGTTTATTCTTACTATTTGCTGAGCCTTCCTATTGACCTTATTCTTCAATGCGGAAGTTCGCTCGTTTTCGCAATTGTTTTAGAACTTCCGATTCAGTTGCCTATAAGAGAAATGACTAGGGATAATAAACGGCAGAAAACAGTCAAATTACTTGCTCTACAAACAAGTGTTTGCATGATTATACAGACAAAGCAGAATAATATCATAAGAAAATGTCAGTTTGCAACATCAAGCAGCAATACGAGCTGTTTTTAATGTCTAAAAATGAATGGAAGTGAATGAGACCGGAAATCTCGAGCCAAAATTATTCAAATGGCTGCGCCCGCTAGTGGGCGGAGAATAAGGTGAATACAGTTTGATATGGCACTTGGACCTGTAAGCTGCTTTGTGTGGTGCACTTAACAAGCGAATGACAAATGTCATGTCCAGACACAGTGTTAGGGTGTTTATAGAACAAACCTATAAGCCCAAATATGTCCAATAATAATAACAACATTATATGCCTTTTATTAAATTCAATTCTTTCTATTTACCTGTAAAATCTGCATCTGTAGGAGTTAACAGATCTCCAACAAGAGAGCAGCCAGAAAGACTGATGCTGAATCATCCCAGCATTTTAGAGTGCTGAGTCAAGAGCTATAATAGACTCTTGGTGAGCTGCAAGTGCGATTGGGCAAGTGTGCCTGAGGTTGGGTATAAATTTGATTTAGCTTCTTATGAAAGTGGAAAGGTTGAATGTACATGTGGGTGTGTGTTTTATGGTATAGCATTCAAGAGCGAGCTAAGATAAATCTATATGCATCATGCTAGCATTCGCTAAACATCGAATGGATGTTTAGTGAGGACATATTATAGCTCAGGCCATGAGGTATGAACAGAGCAATATTTTGTCTTAATGGAAAAGGCACTAGACATCGAGCAGCAATAGGGCAGTGCCTGGGCGGTTGTCAGATGTATTTAGTGTCAGGTTCGCTGATTGAAGCCGTAGGATAAAGTAGGCTTTGATTCAGCCCTGATCTGCTCTTTTTATGAGCCTACACAATAGATGACCTTTGCTGCGGCACACATGATAGAAATACATGTGAGAATATGACAGAATGAGAAAAAGAGTTGGAGGCCAAAGGAAAATCGAGCTTGTCTTTGTGGCCTAGAGGTATTAGTGAAAAAACAGTGATACGTCCTGGTCTATAAAACCTAAAGTATACTTGAAACAAAATAATTTAAAAAAGTAGTTGAGATATTTACACCTTTTACACTAAGATCAAGCACTCAATGTAAGCTGTGAATTCAATGAAATGTTACCGAGGTGAGAAGTGTGAGAGTCAGGATGATGTGGGAAGCGTGTTGAGACTTAAAATATGAGCAGGAAACCTCTGCCAAGTCTGACGGTCTCAAACTCTCCATTTGAGTCTCGATGAGTGAGAGAATAGTAGGTGTTTCTGACAAGGTGATTACATTCCTTCACTCTCAAACAAATCACTCACAGGACTCTCAAAAGAAAAGAGACATAAAACTATCAAAAAGGATACTATTTAGAGGCAACCTTAGACAAATATAATGTGCACATTCCATAAACAGGGTAGTTTTTTGCTCTCTCTTTTCAAGATGGTTGGATAATTTTGAGCTTTTAAGTCATGGTCACACTGCAATTTTCACCCAATAAACTTCCAATCATACGCATGCAAATGTATCAGACTGGAAGTTTCACATGTCGCTGTGTTCCAAAGTTGAAACTTGGTGAACTCTGACCTGTGAATTCGCATCACATGAAGACATGAGACCAATAGCTGCATCATCTTGTTTTATCCCATCCTTTTTCACAGCACCATGTAGGCCTGTCACAATAATCAATATATCAACTTATCAGCAATACTTGGAGATGACGTAATATGTTTTTGGCATTGCAATACATATTTATAAATTCATGAATAACGTTAAAGCCATTTTATAACTACATTTACATTTACATTTACACCGGTGTCAAAGTTTATAATTGGACATTTACCTAATAGGACATTTACAATTGGACCTTTTTAACAGCAAACTATAGAGCCTAAGGCCCAATCCCAATTCTATTTTTGTGGGGTTTTTTATTTTAGCGGTTCTTTTTAAAGCATGACGGTAAAACACGAGCGGTGTTATGAATATATCAAAACATGTGTTTGTTTGTCGTAAAAAAAATTAATAATGACAAAAAAATAAAAATTTGTGCATCTCCTGACTTCTGGGTGCAGCTACGCTGCTGTTGAAGCTATTGTATTCTGGGAAATTTTCTTACCCCTTTGGTTTCAATTGTGGTCCTGAAAAATCTCCCTTTCGAGGGGTATCTAGCCCTTCCTCTTAGCCCTACGCTTCAAGCTAAAGAGAATTGGGCAAGGGGAGGAAGGGTAAGGGCTAAGGGGTAGAATTGGGATTGGGCCTAAATAACCTTAAGAATGTGTATTAGGGATGCTCCGATCAAGATTTTTGAGCCGATATTGGAGTACCAATTCCTCATTATGATGATCGGTCAATACCGAGGACTGATTCTGATGGTTCAAGCTTTAAATAATTTTAACATTGCATAAAGCACATTTACCCTCTAAGTATGATACTTAAGTAGAGATCTCTCCTTTCCTAAAATAATAAATGTAGGATGTTGCAAATAATCCCTTAAGCACGTCTCTTATAACCATCTGGTGTGTATATTTCATGGTCAGAAGCAGCTTTACAGAAAATAATAGATTAAACAGAAAAATGTCTGACAATGCAATTTGGAAATGTGATGAAAGAAGAATTAAACATGCCTCAATGAAGAAAAAATTTGGAGTGCATTTGAAGTTTGGATGCATAAAGCCTCGTTTATACTTGACACGTTCGCTAATTTGCTTAAGTGTGGCGGCGAATGTGACATCATCGCTGTGTTTGCGGAGGTTCCCTTTGGGTGCGCGCAACATGATTTCAGCTGGTGGAGCACACAAAATTTTTTGAGACTCGAGTGAACACGTGCCACCATGTTTCATCTGAGTTAAATATGAACCATTTTGAAGAGATTTTGTCTGAAACAGATACGCCTGTGCGTGATCATATGGATAACCAGATGACCAACAAATTTTGGCTAGAAACTGTTACAGTGGAAAAAGAGGAAAGTTTTTGTTAATAAGTCTGAAAAACCTGAGGGATAAGTTTGTTAAAGCCAAAAGAGGCAATGGCAAAAGTGAAGACCCATACATTTTTTGATAAACATTAATAGGTCAGAGCATCACTAGTGTGTTTGGCTATTATTTGCAATATTATGCATTTTTATGCAATACTATTATATAATCATTACATAATCAGTGGCATAAAATGATCTCAAAATAATAATAATATCACTTATCACAACAGTTTTTGTGACAATATAACGTACAACAAAATTTTCTTATCATCACAGGCCTAGCACCATCAACAAAATTTCACAGAAAGTGTACAAGATGAGTGGTGATGTTTTAGCATTTGTTTCAGTTATGTGATTACAAGTGGTCAGCTTTTAAGCACTGATGTTTCCACCTGTCACTGGCATGCATTTATATGTGTTTTTGTGACTAGTTCTATTTAGATTTTGTCATTATTTTGTTATATTCTCCCTCATCTTCACATAAGCACTCAATTCGATGTACAGGTATGAGTAGTTTTGAACAATCAAACCCATGTTAAGTGGCTTACATACATGTGGGAAAGCAAGTGAATGGAAGAGATGGGGATGAAATCTTAAGAAAATACCTTGTTTTGTGTGTTTTCTTACAACGCATTCTACAGTATAATAATCCTGTGCTAGGTCAGTAGGCGGAGAGTGGGTGGTCTTGCGTGGACACATTCATAAGCTTTAACACTATGAAAGCACTCAGATCTAATCATATTTTATTAAGATCGTTATGTCAAACGATTAAAATGTATAATCTAATTAATTGCATGATGAATCGCTTAATTGAATTAATTTCAAATCACATTAAATCTGACTGAAAGATTACAGCCATGATTGTTGTTATAACAAACTGTATATTTACAGACCATGTATTGCAGCTCCAAAGCAGTTTGGTGAACAGCATTTTACAAATTCCACAAAAGAAAGAAATTCATACTGTTTTAAGGGGACACAAAGGTAAGTAAATAATGGAAGAATTTTCATTTTTAAGTGACCCGTCTTTGTTCTTTTTCATATGAAAATATAAAATCATTTTGTCTAATGAAAGAATTGTCTAAATAAGAAAGTAAAACTGGCAGTAGTTGGTGGTAAATGTCTAATGAGTAACTCGCTGAGTCATTAAGGCGTTCAATTCATTCAAATGACTAATTCAGCATTGAAGTTAACAGCTCTTTATATGAATTAGACATTGAGTCACTGGTTCACCCGCTGTGTGTTTAACTATATCATAATATACAGATAGGAGACAAAACTCATAACTCAAAACATTTTGTGAGAAAATCATGAATTTTAGGGGCAAACAATAGCATTTTATTGATCATTACATCATGCTTGTCACCAAACAACTTTAAGAAGCTGTACAGTAAAGTGACGTACATAGGTCTGTGGGAGGGTGCAATAACTGCAATACAAAAATATTTGACACATTACCTTTTCCATAAATAATAAGTACATTCATGTGGTAATTTAAGAGCCCTAAAGAGAGAGAAAAAGAAGACCTCTGATTGGGGCTGTGGAAATAATTAAAATCGTATCGTTTCGTGTCTAAAAGTGCATGGAAAGCGTGAGGTACGTCAATTTCTTCAACATTTAACAGGCTTAGTTTAGCTTAAATTAGTATTTTTTGTCAGTATTATGAATTTTTACAACAAACAAGCACATGTTTTAATATATTCATATCACGTTTGTGTTTTACCATCATACTTTAATATAAAAAATGCTAAAACAAGAACGCTAAATTTCGTGATCTATAATCCCTAATAATAACTCCTGTACAGGAGTCCCACAACATTCTGACACTTGAAGACGCTTGAATACCCTGTCAGAAAAGTTTAGTGGCTGAGAATGAGCATTTTACAGTGTCTGCTATAATGTTAAAGTTGTTTTTGTGTGTTTACATGGATGAATATGGCCACGGTGTAAATGCGCAGTATAGTTACAATCCTATTGCCACATTATATCGTTATGATAACATAATATATGCCTTCAGTAATTTCCTGAAGATAAAAAACAAAAAACAACATAACTGGAATAACTACAGCAGTCTCAATCTCATATGAAGCAAGAGATCATGATGACGTATGATGACGTGTGCAGGTGTTGAAGTGCTGTCCCAATTCTTAGGGGTACATTTTGAAGACCTTCCCCTTCACACTCGTTTTTAAGGGCCAAGGGGAAGGGGAAGGGGTAGGAGTACAAAAATAGAATTGGGATTGGGCCTTAGTCTACCAAAATGTTGCTCAGTTGCCAAAGCTGATTGCTCAGCATTGTTTACGTGACTCGTGTTGCGCTTGCAGCATTCTGAAAAGTTGACATGTTTTCAACTGGGTGGAGATTGGAATCAGGGGCGGACTTACCCAATAAGCGAGTCAAGCAGCAGCTTTGAGCCCTGGAAAATTAGGGGGCCCTGACAAATGCCAAGAATCGCCCAAATTAATCATATAGATCATTTATAAATGTTCTATCATATGTTGTAAAATCTGTCTATAACCGGTAAGATTTTAATGTTACTATTTCATTTCAAAGCCAGGGGCCCCCATGAATAGTGGAACGTTCCTTACGTACTGCACATGCCAACATTAAAATCTAATCACAAATATGGCTAATTAACTGTACAGAGTAAGTTTGTGAACTTGTTTTTTTATTTGTGAATTTATTGTATTTAATTTTTACATTAAGAAGATAAAATTTTGACTTAAAATATATTTTAACATGCAGTTTATTAAAAAAACAAAACATATCTATAGAGAAGAGCATTATTAGTTTTAATGTTTGGGCCCCATACCTGGAACTGCTTAGGGCCCCCAAATCACTAAGTCCGCTCATGCATGGAATACGTGCACTTGTCATGCACAAGCCGTGCGCCTCCATTGGAAATAATGAACTTGTGCACGCAAAAGACGTGATATGTGAAAGGACTATTTCACGCAATCGTCACAAAGAGGTCTATTATTTATACTGTACATGGCAAAAACAAATCTGTGCACACAAACAAAGGTACACGCTTCTATTTCTGACATGGGGTCAAACAGAACACCAGAGCCTTATTTGTATTTGATGGCACCACACACACATAATATATTTGTTTTGCCATAGGTCTGTTTAAGAGAAAATTTGTTGCACCTTTACTAGGTGATTTTTATTTTTTGATGACACGTTACAGGTCTTTGATAAAGATCTAACTGTTTCCCTAGAAATACGTTACAGATTTACACTGTAAAATGTGTGTGTGTGTCAAAATCATGATTAAAATCGAAATCGCAGTTTTGTTCAAGAAAATCTGTTTATTTTGCCCATATCGTACAGCCCTACCTCTGATTGAAAGATTTAATCACAAATCAATTGCCCCCAATTCAGGCGTACACCTATCAAACTGGAGCTATAAGCAATTAGCCGAGGTAGTTGTTAGCATGTTAGCAACTGACAAATGACTGATGCCATTGCAATTGGTTTAATACAGTCCTATGGGCAGCAGAATACGCAGAATAGTCTGGTAGTTGTTTAAAATCAGCCTCGGTGTGTCTTCTTGGGCTTGCACTGAGTATTGATCTGCTGAGTATTGCTTGGTTAATGAGCAGCACTGATGATTCCACGAGTCGGTCATGCTAGAAAGGGCTAATCGGTTTTACAAATGCCTCAGAGGGATGAAAGAACATGAGGAAAGCCCACGAGTGTGTGAGCTGATGTGTTAGAACTGCCTATCCCAGCTATGTTGAGCGCGCTGACGTGAGAGCAATCATGCCAACGTCTCACCCTGTTGTTTCATGGGTGGAGGATAAATCATTTCATCAGCAGAACATACAGTATGTCTCACCTAAGTTCTCCCTCGCCTGTTATTGTTCTGTCTTGGCTTTTATTTCTTTCTCTCAGTTGTCGGAGCTGATACTTCGCTTCAGTGGAAGGCGGCATGGCTGTCATGTTTGTCTGGCCTGTCTGGCAGACTTCACCAGTTTGTAATAGCTCATCTAACCTCTCTTAAAGACTTTGGCATTATCTGACTGTCACTCCACCCTGTAATAGATGTATTGAAGAACAAAGGAGAAACCTAAGTTAAAATTCTGTTACTGTTTACTCTGTATGACCAGAGGTGCATGACTTGAGTACTCTGAGATGTTGCTTGGACCTCTGTTCATATGTAAACATCCATTGTCGCAATTCTAAATATATGTTGCATATGTGTACCAAGTGTTTTATATCTTTAAATTCTGAACATGAATATGTATTTTTAATGTGTGATTTGCATATATTAAGACCAACTTATAGACCAACTTTATTGTACATTCTTTTTCCAAACCACGAGCATGGCAAAGATGAAATAAATCTGGTATGCACAGTATCTAGTTTGTATTTTTTATTGTACCACCTGCATAATAGTTATTGTCACTCCTGTGTTTAACCAATTCTTTGATGCTTTTTGGAGCTGGCATCCATCCATGTTCACTGAATGGAAGAACAGCCTAAAACTGTTTAGTCTGCCATTTGATGCTTCATGGAAGATATCATACAGATGTGAAATGACACATAGCTCAGTAAAGGATCACTGAGCAAAACAACAATTGCAGGTTAGCATAACTAATCAACTAAAATGTTTTTCATGAACAATGCAGAGAATCAATATAAGTTTAAAAACTAAATCTGAGTGACTTTTGAAGTCTTTCATGGTCACAAAACTGCTTTTATTTAACAGTGAATGCAGTAAACGAGCAATTCTGTACAATATTCTTACACTTTAAAACAACTATTTTGTATTTTAATACTTTCTAATAATAAACCAATACTAATAGATTATTTTCAGCAGACTTTCTCCAGTCTTGAGTAACATTATTCCAGGATTCTTTGACAGAATAAATGGTCAAAAGAAGCGTCATTATTAATGTCACTATTAATTATTTGAGTATTTTTTATTCAGCATGATTTTTCTTTCAAAAAGAAGCCAAATGCTTACTATTGTCCCCAGGGACGTTGCTAGACATAAAGCTCTGGGGCACGCCAAAGTCCCTTTAAGACAAGTCATTTCACAAGGCAGCCATCTTTGAAATGCCTCTTGGACAGTATGATCGGGAATTATGTCTGAATGGGAAAACATCAAATTCTCCAAAACATTTTGGCAAGCTTATAATTACATTACATATTTGAAATCACCAATAAAATTAACAACAGTCTCATAAGTTTTGTTTCTAAACATTCAAATCATACAGAAAAAGGAGTTTTTCAGGTTGCCCGAGATAATGCGCACTCGAAAGGAATGAGATCCTGACACCAACCTCATTCTGCCGTTCTACATATTATCATCCTCTCAATAATAATCGTCAGATTGTGCTGCTCTTCTGAAGTAATTTACAATGATGGCGAATCTCCTCCAGAAATTAAAGCGACTTGGGTCACCCAAGTTTGTGGGTGTTTGAGCAGTTGCTGTCATGTGATATGCGTTTGACAGGATGGACTGTACCTTGCGTTTGTTTTTTCTACACATTACAGAGCCAAGAAACTTTTGTTTTCAAGTGTAAGTGGTTCATTTAAAAGTACATCTTTCAAGCTTTATGTGGATATATTTCTTATGTCTGTGAAACAGGTATTTGCTGAGATTCCAGTGTTTGTTTACCACAAAAAACACATGTCTGTTCCGACCTTCTCCCCCGGAGAATTGTCAGTCTATAGCAATTGATGATTGGCTCCTGTACCTAGACTTAAAGAAAGAATGCAAAATACAAAAAAATCAGGAGCCATGCTTAGTCAAAATAAAATCATCATCATATAATTTCAACTTTAGTTTTTTTCGGCTTGCAAAATCTACTGCATGCCGACACCTCTGCATAATAGGCTGTTATGCTGGATTCACAACACATAAGTGGCAATTGAGCAGTGCATATTTTTTCACCGTGCATTTTAACAACTGGGATTCACACTGGGAGTGGGAGTGGGAGCAGGAGCAGCGCATCAGCGTCAAGCTGGAGTGGTGCGTGAGATGCGCAGGAATGGTTTTCTGCATGCATGAGTCAGTTTGTTTTCAATTAAACCATACTACTTTCACAAGCGTTGCTTTAATTGTACATAGAGAATAGCGTCTTTAGTTTGGGATTAGCACTCTAATCCACTTGCATATAAGGTAAATCATAACTCAAAGCCTTTTCTGTTGCACATCCAATTTTTTACTGGGGCACATGCTGCAGTAAATGGGGTCTAGCAACACCCATGATTGTCTTTAAGGCATCTCTAAATGTATTGAATTTATTGCAGCTGGTCCCATTCCCACTCATGGCTGCCACTTTAAGGGTATTTGTACCAACCATCTTAAAGTCACAACAGAGACAGAGTCATGGAGCTCTGGCTCATCCTGGCACCTCGTCCTCCTTCTTTACATCCACAATGAAGGCTCTCAAGGCATCCTAAGGCTCTTTTCTAAGCCAAACTGCCTCCTCTGACATCCCTAAACAATGGAGGGCAGTGATCTCTGACAGCAGCCCACAGGGCCATCGTCTGATTAAAAGGAAACAAAGGAGACGGGTGACCTCCGTCCAAGCATCTAATCTTAGAGCCACAGTGAGCGCAGACATTGCTTGGTTTCTCCGAAGCTGACAGTGCTAGCTGCAGATGGATGAAGCTGTTGGTTGAAGCTTCAGACGTCCTGCAGAGTCTGGATCTGCTCCTAGTTTGTGCTGCAGAATAAAAGCTGATCTGTCTTCATTATTCTATTAACATCCCGGAAAGCGAGCAACAACAGTACGTACACCCCAGACAAGTGCCAACACAAAGGTCATAGCTTCTCTTAAGAAGTAGTTCTCTAAGTAACTGCATGCTAAACTGTGCTAGAACATCGTCTATGCGGCAGACAGTGTGCAAGAATGTCGTCAACATTACAGCATTGTTGTGCTTGATGCGGGTCAACACCCTTCCCGTTCCTCTCCTGCACCACCGGGACAGCCGTCATCTCATGCAGGCTCCTGAGGAAAACGTTTGCTGTGGCAGCAGCTTTAAAGCAAGTATGCTGCACAGGAAAGACAGTCAAGACATTTCTATGTGACTAAGCCTTTGCCGGGACTTCATCAAACTTTAAACACCTTTCCTTGCACATCTTTCTCAAATAGGAAAAAGTTATATGAACTTATTGGGTTTTGTACTTTATTTAAAATTTCCTTCACTCATTCTTTAATCATTTAGCCTATTATGCTGTAGCTAAACAACTGTATTTGCCATTGCTCTTAGAGTGCTTTTACACCTGGTTCGAATGCCTGGTCCAAACCCAAGTTCAATAGGCCCCCCTCGGCTGGTTTGTGTTTACATTGTCTTCTGAACCTTGGTACGCTTGTGTCATCAAGCTGCTGTTTTGTGTACAGCTGTTGCTAGGTGACGGCCACAAAAGCAAAGCGCCAAAATGGAGATGTACGCATATCACAGTTGTTCTGCTTTTACTGAAACTTTTGGTTTTATTCCAAAACCAAAATACAGAGAGCAATTCGCATCTATCTGCTGCTGC
>CAIGQZ010034880.1:6262799-6284464 GCA_903798205.1 Danio tinwini
TTCACTTCCGTTTTTTTGGTACGACTGCATTCATATCAGAAGTGAACAATAAAAAACTTAAATGTAAAAAAAGGCCTAAAATTTAGTTTTTGAAATTTAAGACATTTTAAGACTTTAAGACCCAGCAGACACCCTGATTTAGTAGCTAGCTGATGGTTTAAAGTGCATATTGGTTTTGAGGAAGCTCCATTCTCATTCAAATCAAGAGGAGTGCCGGTCCACAGAAGCCAGATATCTGGCCCATGTTGTCACAAAGACAGTATGGCGTACGACTTCATGTTCTTGTTTACAGTAATTGCACTATTCTTGTTTACGTCTGCATGCTACTCTGTCGGATTTGACAAAGTCGTATTATTAAATCAATGACTGTAAACATGACAAGTACTAAAGATATAGAAAAATCATATCAAGAGATCAATATCATGAATCACAGAACCATACATATAGAATCAATCGTTACATCCCTGACTAACACCAATTAGGGGGATTTAAGCTTATTTAAGTTATAAAACTGAAATTTGGGCTGATTAGAACTCATGTTTCACTGATTCCTTCAAAAGACCTAGCTCATAAAACACAAACCTGTAGGGTTATTATTATCAAGCCAAGAAGACTGAGAATCTGTGAAATTGCAAGGTATGTGTTTTTTTTCCCAGTCAGAATTGATGAGATTCTAAAAGGCAAACTACAAAACAGGTTGTATTCAACAATGCACAAGAAAATTATTTTATTTAAATAGGTTATTTTTATGCAACATAAGCTCATTCTAAAAACGTAGCCCTATATACGTTTCTGGAGACAAATTATGTAGCCAGAAGTACGTATGGCTGCATTTTGGTTTTAAAACGAAATCGGTATGACGCCGTTCCTTTTCTCGCTTACCAGCTGACCGCTTACCTGCATGTGGACGGCTTTTCAGCTGTTACCAGTTTGTCCGGCAGCTCGACACGTACGTCGGCAGATTTAGGATACAGAGCAGAGTTGACTAAAGCCTGGTTTATACTTCTGCGTCAAGTAATCGCCGTATCAATCGTTCTATTTTTCTGCAATACACTTTCGAAACGCTAGCTAGCAGTAGGTGTTTATGTTTCAAGTTTCTTCGCTGTTGTTTTGTTTTTTTTTCTGAACACTTCCTTAATGTACAAGTGGCTCAAATTCGCTCATTTTCAGGTGGGAACTGGCGGACGTCCAACAACTTTAAACATAAGGTAAACACAAAACAAAAGTCTCCATCCGGAGCTCCTTCACGGGACTCCACACTTGTAAAAACTCGCTGCATCAGGCGCGTGGCTCTCACCTCCACCCACACTCGTCATCGCTACCAAGCCGATCAATCACAGAGCTTGCACTACGCGTACGCGTTACATTTTTTGAGAGGTGCGCATCAATGTCGCCGATGGTTACGGCGAGGGGCTATGCGTCCACCCGTAGGCTGCGCCGTAGCATACGCGTGCGCTTGACGCAGAAGTATAAATCGGCCTTAAGACGACAGAGTTT
This sequence comes from Danio tinwini, assembly GCA_903798205.1. Lineage (NCBI taxonomy): Eukaryota > Metazoa > Chordata > Actinopteri > Cypriniformes > Danionidae > Danio > Danio tinwini. The sequence continues at coordinate 6,264,297 of CAIGQZ010034880.1, forward strand.
AAATCTGGTTAGGAATGGTTCCACAAATCGGGTAAGACAAAAACAAAAGCCAACAGAATAACAGGGTGAGAAAGTGGTAAAATCTGAAAATGTGGTAAAAATCATGTGAAGGCTTTTCTTTTTCTGGATTGCTTTTCAAAACACTGCGGTTGGGTTTAGGGAAGTGGGTTGTTAGGGTCAATAGGTGCTTTTTAAAATACTATGCGTTGGGTTTAGGAAAGGGGGAGGGTGGGGTGGGGGTATCAGTCAGTTGGTTAGTCAGTTAGTTAGTCAGTCGACAGCGACCTCTGGTGGATTTATGTGAGAACAGCAGGTGTGAATGGCACTCGCAAGATAAATTTGAGATCTCAAAAAGCGTACACAGTGGCCTCTGGTGGATTTGTGAAAACAAAAACAAAAAAGGTAGCTCCTGGGATGTATTTGGTGCTCTCCAGAAATGTATATAGGGGTACGTAATCAGAATGAGCCTGGGTTGTTAATATTAGGACTATAGCATGTTGTATTTTTTTTGCTTGTTTAATGAATAAAGGCTCTACATAACATCATGAAATAAAAAAGTGTGTCATTGTACTCTTTTGTTGTTTTTGTTTCAAGCAACTGACACCAAACTGTAACTAATTAGAAAGTGAAAGTATAACTAAAAGGCACAAAGCATGTTTAAGCTATTTATAAGCAGTGATACTACACCGCAGGTAATACTGGCATTATCATATGTAGCGTAACCAGTGAAAAACTTAGTCATGGTCAAAACCCTGCCAGATATCACAGGAGACATTCTGGGGTCTTCTAAAGTCCACACCTCAGCAGGTGTCCGCTGTTTACACAGCACAGAGAACACCAATAGCATATCAGGCACATAGTCAAACTGTTTTCGGCTCATCTGTGTATATATCAATTGATTTTCATGTGCTTGTGTTTTGCTAAGTGAATCTGCTGAGGTCACAACATTATCCAAATGACTTGAGGCAATGTGAGTGTTTGTGTGTGTTATGTAATGAGCGAAAAGGCTTTTCGTTAAGCTGATCAGTTCGTTTGTGATTAACAGCTGCTGAGGTGATAGATTTTTACTCATCACTGTAAATGAAGCTGAGATAAACTGCAAGTGTATATGTTTGACTTCTATTTAGAGCCAGACTGTTGAAAAAAAATAAGTCTTCATTAACAAAAAAAAATGCATCAAAGATAGACTTGTGAGGACATCTGTACTGACTCTGTACAGACCACTTTAGATCCAATTCACACACTTTCTATCATCTCTCTCAACCTAATTATAAAGATTATAATTCAATGATTGGTCTAGTTTTTGCACTCAAAAAAGTCAACAAGCCACTTGCTCGATTTGCAAAATAATAATATGTCTTATGGAAAAGAATGAAAGTTTAGTTCTGTTAAATGATTCATTCTAGTTGTTTGAAACTAAATGAAGAAATAATCAAATGAATTAGATGAGAACTTGCTGATTAAATGAGATTTAAGCTCTTCAAATGAATGACTCTATCTGGTGAGTTACTGTGCACCTCCATCACAGTAGGTGGCGGTATATGCACTTATAAGATGGTCCCCATACCTATAAAACGCATACCCATACCAATAAAACTGCATAAGAAGAAGTCCCTGCACATGCTTAGTTAAATAGACTGAACTTTTGAATTTCTGCACTTGTCGTGTTCCACCAATCATGTTTTCTTCTGTGTTACTATTTTACAGCTTTAAAAAAGATATTTACAAATGCTTCTGTTATAATTCAATATTTATTTGTGTTAAAAAAAATTAAATGCCATGGTTTAACTTAACTGCCAAAAAGATTCTTTGAGACATATTGTAGGGATGTGAGGTAACATATATTGGCTATATTGGTAAATTGGTGTCACAGCAAGCTGGCTGCAAGTTAAGAACTTCAAAGCTGCCAACTAAGACAAATCTAATTGAAGCAACAAAATATGTTTTAACCATACATGAACAAGAAAAAAACTTGTTGATGTAACAAGGACAAATCTTGTTGAGTTAAAGTGCTTTACTGACATTGAGTGAATAAGAATAAATTCAATCAGATAAGCACAACATAAATATTATAATTCAATTAGCTACAAAGAAGTTACACAGACCTGTTAAAGCCATGTTTAATATACATGTTTACTTTGTGTTCATATAACACATTCACAGCAGTTCAACTTTAATTGATTTGTTTAGATGCACAATTGGTGCTACGATTAAATCATCCCGATTCAACAAATATTTTTGAGTATACATTTTGGAGATTATTGAACTTTAGTGCTGCCAGCTAAGACAAATCTAATTGAAGTAACATGATAAATTTTAATAACCATACATGGATGTGGCGAGGGGGCGTGGCCGAGAGCCGTGGGAGCGAAACGAGGCCCGCCACAGATGAGATGCACCTGTGTAATAAAGTTACGGGAAGAAGGAGGCGGAGAACCGACGGACTTTATATAAATATTTAATTATAAAAAGGACGGCAGCTCCTCACGGAAACTGCCGTCAAACTGAAAGCAAAAGTAACATGTCCGGGCCCGGTCCTCTCTCTCTGTCCTCTGCCATCGTTCCTCCTCTTATAGTCCAGAGCTCCTTCCGTGGGATTGAAGGCAGGTGCGCGCCACAGGTGCATCTCATCTGTGGCGGGTCTCGTTTCGCTCCCACGGCTCTCGGCCACGCCCCCTCGCCACAATGGACAAGACAGAAACTTGTTGATGTAACAAGGATATATGAACAAATTCAATCATTATATTCAATTAGCTGCATATAGCTGCAAAGAAGTTACACAGACCTATCAAATCCATGTTGAAATTATAAGTTTATATTGGGTTCATATAACACATTTAATGAATTTCAAGTCATTTGTTTAGATGCACAATGGGTGCGATTAAAACATGTTGATTCAACAAATTAGTTTTTTAAGTGTGGGCAGGAATCTCTTAACCAGAATAAAAACAACTTCCAAAGCAGATGAGTTGTGTAGTAAAAATGACCATAGTGAAAAACGACACCAAAAAACAAATCACCGTATTGACTTCAAAAGATAAGTTTGCATAAAGTAAACACAGACTTCCCACAGTAGCCACTGATTTAAGCAGCCCAGGCTCATATTTATTACGTACAGCATGCCATATACATTTTAGTAGAGTGCCAATATATCCCAGGAGCTACTTTTTTTTTCGCAGTTGTTTTTGCAAATCCACCAGAGATCGCTCTGTACACTTTTTCAGATCTCAAATTTCTCTTGAGGAACCATTCGCTTTTGCTCTGCTCGCGTAAATCCACCAGAGACCGATGTCAACTGATTGACTGACCGACCGTTAGCTGCCCACCTGCCCACTTTACTATACCCAACCGATAGTGTTTTCAAAAGCAATTCAGAAAAAGAAAAACCCTCGCCTGATTTTTACCACATTTTCAGATTTTACCACATTCTCACCCTGTTATTTACTTGTTTGTTTTATTTTTTGGCTTTTGTTTTTGTCTTACCCATGGGTTTTTACCCGTCTGGAACCGTTCTCGAACCCCGTCATGATCAACTACACTCTGAGGCACTGGACAAACTGTAACAGTGGAAAAGCTGTCCACATGGAGGTAAGTGGTCAGCGGAAGTGCGAAAAGAAACCCAATCATACCGTCCTGTAGCATTTGTTTTAAAGATTAAATGTAGCCATACGTTACTCTAGTTACATAATTTGCTATCTCCAGAAATGTATACGGGGGTACGTTTTCAGAATGAGCCTATGTTGGATTTAAGCATCTGTATTTAAACTATTATGCTGTGTTCACACCAGACGTGGAAGAAGCGGCAAGCGCGAGTGATTTACATGTTAAGTTAATGCAAAGGCCCGAATAGACATCCTGCGAAGGGCACGAATAGCATGCCGCATTAACCAATCAGGAGCTTGCTCTTGTGGGGGCGTGATTGTGACGTAGCATCTGTTGTTGGTGTGCCGGGGGAAATCCTCCAGCCGACACAGACAACAGTTCATCAAACTGGGCTCGGCTCAGTCAGAAGCACGGCTAAAAGCCTCTGTCATACAGGTTAAGTTTCTGGAGAAGTTTATGAGCTCAAAGATCTGGGTGCACCTTCCAAAGTATCTAGTGCACTTAGACACTGCTCCAAATGTGTCAACGCTGTTTTTCAGCCTTCATAAAAGCACATAAACACAGTTATTTTCTCAATAAAATCCATGTTAGCCATTTAGCAACGAAGATACAGTCACCGGGCAGACAGAAGCCCTGCCTATCACGCGAATCCGCGTCTGTTCTGAAGCGGATTTGAAGCGAGATGTAAACTCAGATGTCACGTGTCTATTTACACGCGAATAGCGCAATTTATACGCGTTCCGCCTCTGCTGTGAACACAGCATTATATCTTCTCACCAGAAAAGTGAAACCAACAGGTGCGCATATGTCTGCTTATTATCTAAAGGGCTCTTTCTTTTTATAAAGTGGAACATGATGGAAGTCTGGCTTCTGTCTCATTATGCTGTATTTATGTGTCAGGGAAATAACTATGCAATGGAGACAAAAAACAAAGGTGCAGATGCAATAAGCTGTCAGATGTCAACAAAATACTAAATGACAGCGTTATCACTGGAATATACACCATTCTGTCATCAAAGCTAAGAAACATGCTTTTTCATCTTTATCATATCAGAAAGTAACACTTGAAAGAGAAGAGGAGCCTGCTGGATCTTAAATGCTAGTTTCAAACATTTTGTTTGAAACTAGAACAAATATTTTTTACATTTCTTGTATTTTAAAATCTTATAAAAACCATCTTGTTGGTAAGTTGGTTTTAAGTTTGTTTGTTTTTTCTCTGAGCATTTGTAGACAAGGTCATGTGTCCTGCAGGTGGTTTGTCAAGCCCACTCACTTGTGTGGATGATTTCTAAGAATTGCAGAATATTTTCTGAGAAGCATGGGGCTCTTATAAGAAGGCGTCTGGTGCATATGTAGAGAAAATTTTCAAAATATGGTATTCAGCATCAAATCAGCTTTTTGGAATGATTTTGGAACATCTAAGTACTGTAAGGGAAACTGGAAATTCTGATTATTTTAATTACTTTTAAAATAGACAAAGATATAAGAGTTTTAATTATTTGCATGTCATTTTTGCAAGTTAAGTTTAATAGACAAGTTAAGAATACACCTAACAGTTTTTGTGTTTAATTGGGGTTGGAAGTAAAATATGCAGGACACCAGCCCGGGCACTCCTGATCCAAGAGTAAGTCACCATTTCCATATAAGAATTGAACACGTCATCATTTTTCTCAGAAAACATATTTCTAAAGGAGCTGCTGAATTGACATTTTCACCGGATGTTGGTAAGACTAAATCTATGTATGTAAAGAAAAAAGTAAACTAACTAGTTAACAAATTAAAGTATGTGTAATAAAATGAAATGAAGCAGGGAAGAAGTACTGAAAACATGAAGAAAGGAAGATGTATAAAGGCAGTGAAAGTCCAAAGATATTCAGTGAATATCAGCAGATGTTCAGCAACCCTCTGCCCTTTGTCATTGTAAATTAATATTAGCTGCTTCAGTCCAACATCTACATTACAAGGATGATGAAGATGAAACCAGGGTGGTAATTTCAGCAATACAATGATGCAAAACACAGCCAAGGAAACTCTCAAATGCTTTCAGAGAAAGAAAATCAAGCTGTAGAATGGCCCAGCCAATCACCTGACTCGATTCCAATCGAGAATACAAAATAAAGATCAGATTTGATAGACAAAACCCAAAGAACCATCAAGTTGTTTTCACTCTGTTGAAGTCTGTGAAAAACTCACACCTAATCAATGCATGTGGCTTCATTCTTCATATGAGAGGAGTCTTTAAGCTGCCATCATCAAGACAGCCTTTAATATAAAGTATCAAATACATTTTAGTAGTTCAGTGCTTTTCTCCTTGTGTCATTCCATTGTTATTACACATGACAATTATTTCAGATTTTGTGTTTTATTTTTATTTTGTTTGGGTTTTTTACAGCTCTTTTAGAAATATTATTCCCAGGAAAAAACATGACTTGTTAAATACTTATTTCCCCAACTGTATAAGGGTATAACAGTTTCAAAGACATTTCATCCCAGAAAAACTTGCCTTGGAAAGCTATATTAAGGCCCATGGGAAAGTTTCTTTCAAATAAAACAAAGGCATGCTTGTCAATAGCTCACCTCAAATGTCTTCTCATTAGCTCTCATGGCAGGAGTCTAATGCATTTAGCTGGTATGGCCTTTACTAGGAACTTTTATTTTGCTCTTAATGAAGAGCCTTCAAGAACGTTCGAAAGAAACCCAGGTGCCTCAAGAGCAAAACGTCAGGCTTCATGACATCTGTCATCATTTCTAACACTAAGAAAATGGAGAGCCACATTTTGAGTGTCTATCTTTAGGAAGGGCCTAATAATGAAGCTCTTGAGCTATGAGATGTGACACATTTGCCCCCCGACTGTGTCGTCTGATGGAGGGAAGACAGAAAAAGAGAGGGAAAGAGTGAGGGAGAGAAGAGGAGAGTGTTCTGAGGGGGTTTAAGAGGAGTGAGGTTGAGAGGCTGCTGTCATGCTCTAGTTGGCCTGTTGAAAGATGGTTGAGACACGTTTAGGAGGGTGGGTGGGGGGATGGGGGGGTTGTGCTGGGGATTCGCCTTCACTGAGCAGCAGCTTTGAGTCTGGACAGACAAGGCAGTGGTAACAGGGCTGACTCACTCGGCCCACATGCAGAAGAATGCTTATTCACCCTGAGAGGAATAATATTAACAACTTCACAGCCTCATCGCAGTGCTGCCCCAACCTGTTGCAAGCGCTCAGAAGTATGCAGAAAAAATGCATGTGAAAAGGGTAAAACTTGATTCATCAAAAAAAAAAAAAACATCCATCCTATTAAATTGTGGCAAAACAATTTTATACAATTATAAATTCACTGAAAAAGCCCTTGTATATAATCGAAAATTCACTAGCAAACTGTATAATCAAATAAAAATGTCCTTTTACTCAATTAGATATACAGCTAGGGGTGTCAAAATTAATTGGTTATTTGGTGCACCGGGATGCAGATGCGGACAATTCGGTATTGGTTCAGTAATAAATCATAACTGGTTATTACGTACTGACGTCATTTATCTCATATGTGCTATATTGTGATAGCTTACTATTGCAAGAGAGGAAAAAGCGAGTAATTAAAACAGTCCAACTACTTAAAAATGCAGAAACTCTGCACAATTCACTGCATACAGTATGTGTTTGCTGGACAGTCATTCACTGTCCCTAAAGTTACAGCTGAAGCCGCTATTTCACTGTTATAGAGATACTGAAAGTAAACTCCATTTCTCTCTCGTTCTCTCTCTCTCTCTCTCTCTCTCTCTCTCTCTCTCATCCTGGACCTTTGACCTGTTGGCTTGAGGTAACTTTTCCTCTCTTCTAGGCTGTTACAGCCATACTTCTGGATACAGACACAAGCACATGTCTGCAGAGCGAGTTTTCTCTTCTTTGTTTATCATGGACTAGCTGTGATCAGGGCTGGCAACTATTTTTAATGAAAAGGCGCTAAACCAGATATGGGCAAAGTTGATCCTGGAGGGCCGGTGTCTTTGCATAGTTTTGCTCCAACCCTAATCAAATACACCTGCCTGTAGCTTTCTTGTGATCTTGAAGACACTGATTAGTGTGTTCAGGTGTGTTAGATTAGTGTTGGAGCAAAACTCTGCAGGGACATCGGCCCTCCAGGATCAATTTTGCTCATCCCTGCGCTAAACTCTACCCGAAAAGTTGCTAAATGTCGCTAGCTTGCATATTATTGACATATCACATTATGGCGTTTCTGTTTGTTTAACAGCCTATAATTAATAAAGGGGTGTTTGTATTAGCACTTTATATATGCATGTCAATTTAACTACATTTATTGCTGCTTGAATACAGTATATCAATATAGATGTGAAGTGAAATTGCAGTAATCTCTCAAATGTAATAAACTCAGACAAGTTCCCAAACTGTCACTAAAATATCTGTGATTGTGAACAAGGTCAAATTCAATTGTTAAAATAAAGGAGAAGCTCTCAGGCTGCAGGTGGGAGAGATTGCTGTACGAGGACTGGGCCGCCTGTCAGTGCTCTCAGGCAGGAGAGGGGCCAACAGCATTACCCGCAGCTCGTTAAGAGTAGGGACGGTACAGTATGGGCACATGAGTCTATACAAAATCTCCAGTAGCACACAAAAATGTGTCATTAAGACGGTCTGAAAAGTCGCTAAGTTGGCAACACTGGCTGTGATCGCTGCTGTTTATCAGTGTCACTCATCGGTGAACAGCGTCAGAGCGTTAGAGCCAATCGCAGCTCTTTCTATTGAGCATGTAACCAATTATAGGGGTGTAAGAAAGAATTAGCTAGACAAGGCTCAGAAAGCGAGCAGGATATTTACATCTGTTTATTTGCTATATTTGCTATTTGCTATTGGATAATTAGCATAATAGTACAAACATGCACATTTTCACATATTAATCATGCTGAAGTGATTGTGATTTGTTGATTATTAATTAAAACACTGAATATTTACAGTGCTACTGTACAATAAGGCTCCAATAGTTACAATTACTTATTTAACTAAACTCATGATAAAACTAAAATAGCTTTTATTAATTTTGATGATGTTAATTTCTTATATTAGTTTTATCTAGGGCCAGACAGAATCTGTGGACGTTTTTTTGCCATTTCTGCTGAGAATTTTGGTAAAAAATCTGTGAATTTCTGCTGAATTATTTTGGCAGTATCATAACTAAAACCTTAATATGTGAAATAAAAAATTGTCTTTTTAACTTTTATTTAAAGTTTAAAATGCAAATCCAATTAGATTCACTTTATTTAATAAACAAAGCAAGTCTCTCATATAATATATCTACTAAAAGACGGAAAATATTACGTTACAAATTGTACTGTACATAAATCAGATGAGCATTTTCATATTTGTCAATAATATTACTGTAATTAATTTAAATAGAAATTTAGATTTACACACATGTACTCAAGTAAATAAACAGAATTAATGATGGGCTAAAAATCTGCGAAAATATACGGAATTATGCGGAAAATCTGCGGAATTCTGCTTGTGCAGATTCCGTGTAAGCCTATATCTTATATTAGTTAATGACTAATGTATTATACATTTATTATTTATTACTGAATGGAGTTAATTACGAATAACGTTCAGTTTTACTTTTTAAACAAATTTTAACACTGTAACAAATCTGGCCTTTTCTCACGGTTGATTTCAATGCATTAAATAACATTTGTTAATTGTAAAGTGTTAGCTATTGTATTTCTTGATTCCATTGCAATATTTAACATTTAACGCGATTGAAACATTTGACACTGCACATGTATCAACAAAAAAGCAATGCACAAGTATTGTTTTGGTTAGTATATCTATTAAAGTAACTTTTTGCAGCTTAGGTCAATATTATGATTATACCATATACAGTATAGACCATTTCAGTGTTGTCATGTCATTGGCCCATGAACATTTTATCTGCTTGTTATTAAACTATTTCATAATTGTAACATGAGGCAATTCACATATAACTTAATTTTAAAACATTACAATGACATTATTTATCAATATGTGGCTCTTTTTCAGATTCTCTGAAGCTTTCTAAATAAAAAATGCAAAACAGGAAACACATTGGGACCATTGTTTTTGTTTAAATCCCTCAAAATTGTCTTATAATGCCAATATTTAAGCGCTCGCAAACTACCATTGGTGTGTTTGGGCCATGTACACGTCACCAGGCCAAAGACGAGGCATTGCAACAGGTTTTCCCAAAACAGTGGGGTCTGCCACAGCTTCTCCTGAGGCAATGGTGTCTACTTCAGCTGTCAGCATAGTCATTACCATTGAAGACATCCAAACTCTTTCTGCATCCACTGTCTAAGCCTGCTTTGTGAGAGCCACAAGGTTCATCCATGTTTCTGCTCCACCATGACCCCTAGAGGTCTCCTGCTCTACTATTGCCTCCTGACCCCCAGTGGTTTTCTGCTCTGCTGTGGTGACCAGCATGGCTATCATCTCCTCACAGAGGTGGTTGTGTGGGGGGATATGTCATATCTGTTTTAGATTTGGCTCACATTTATATCTATATACAGATATAAAGATATAACATATTGATATGAAACAACTTCTATGAAAGTTTCATGCAGACATTTGTCATAGTCATATTTCCTGTTTTGTTATATGGTTCCCTGTGTTTCCCCTTATGCTATCTTGTTATGTGCTCCTATTGCTTTGTGTCTTGTTCTGATTTACTTAGTGATAACTCCTTTTGGAGATACAGTCCTTAAGTTTCATTGTTCAATGTCTAACACTGTTATAAACAATGTAACTCACTGATGGTGATTTTAAACTATTCTGTTTATGGCCACGAACAAATTAACCTAAAAAAAGTTCAACTGATGATTTTTTTTGTTTGGTTTATTTTGCATTGGTTTGTCCTTATTAGAGTTTTAAACAGCGTTGGGGAAAGTAACTTTTAAAAGTAGTGCATTGCAATATTGAGTTACTCTCTCAAAAAAGTAACGAATTGCTGTATTTAGTTACTTTTTATGGAAAGTCATGCATTATATGGAGGTTCATTCCGCTGTGGAGACCCCAGAGTAATAAAGGGACTAAACCGAAAAGAAAATGAATGAATGAATGAATGAAAGAATAAATGCATTATATTACTTTTGAGTTGCTTTTGCGTTACTTTTCCTTTCCTTGTTGAGGATTGATCTCTTTCAGAACTTGCAGGGTTTTTTCACCTTTTTTTATAGAGCAGCTCTGCATTTATATCCACCTTTATAACCCACACCTTCATTTAAAAAAAATTTTAGAATAAATTATATTTTGAGAACTTTCTGAGCGCAGAGCTATACAGAAAAATGAAAGCATGCTAGTTTGCTACTTTTGTATGTTTTGTGTTATTAGTTGAGATAAAGACTGCAATAAAGCCTAAGAGTACTAATATGAAATTATTTATATTAAGGCAAAATCTTATTTTAAACTTTTAAAATGTTTGATAAAAAATATTAAACGATGATGGACGATTTGCAAATAAATCTTTGTTTTTAACCAGAACCAGTTCATAAAATTGAACGGAGTTGTCTACTAACATACATACATACATAACCCCCCCAAAAAACCCATATCCTGAGTTATCATTTACTAGAACAGTACACTGACTTATCTGCTGAGAAAAAAGAGACCTGATTAGAGCTGAAGATCCTGACGGGTTCGGGCCTAATTTCTATCCTTTTACATGGGGTCGGGTCGGGCCGGGCTCGGACTTGCGCAGTAAATAAACATCATGTGATGCATTTCGATTAGCATGAGAAAGTAATTAAACGGTTTCTTACAACATTAAAATCCATCCCTGCAAAGGTGAAACAAATGATGACGGAGAAGTCAATAAGAGCGAGTTTGGTCAGGCCAGCCGCCAGTTTAAAAAGAACAGTTTTTCTAGCCGCCAAGTATTTCGGCAGTCGCTCATACACTGCGTATTACTATAGAGCGCTAAACAGCAATGTACGGCAAGTACAGCAAGCTGACAGGGAAAATTGCAAGATCACTCGCTACATTGAAACAGCTGTCATGAAAAACGAAATGGATGTTCTTGGCTGGTGGAAGATAAACAAACAATCCTAAACCAAACTTGCAAAATTAGCCAGATCAGTACTTTGCATGCCGGTCTGTGACAGCAGCAGCGAAAGGGTCTTCAGTGTTGCTCAGTGAGCCCAGGACTGCGCTAAAGCAGTCTACAGTGAATTCAATAATGTTCTTCCACAAAAACACGTTTACAAACCATAATCGTGGTGAGGAAAGTTTTTTTAAATTTATAACTAAATATCAATTAAATCATAAATGCTTAATGTACACAGAGTAGGCATTGTTCTTTAATTATTCAGCTTCACGGTCGCCTTAAAGCCAGATTGTGAAAAGAAATGGTGAAACAAATTCCACAAAGCCTTTATCTTAATTTCCTTATTACCAAATGCCCATGATAATTTAGAATTTAATTTAATTTGTTGGGAAAGACTTATTTTTATTGCTGTGTTTGCCAATTTAAAGGCAAAGTGTATGCCGAGGCCTATTTAGAGTGCTGAGATATTAAGATGTTACAGAGGACTTATTTTATTTCTTTGTTCCAACTTCCAAGTGGCCTATACCCTACGTTTGTTATGAAGAAATTGTGTTAAAACACGTATAAATGACTCAATCTTGAAAAAAGGCGAAAGAGCTGTGTGTGTGGGGATATTTGAATAATGTTGGGCTGTAAATGGGTTCAAAATGTACTTGATCATATACATATATACAATATTTGATCATATTTGATCTCTGTTGGCTGTCACACACACACACCAGTTGATAATATAGGAAAAAAGGTAATATATTAACACTTTGAAAGGTAACACACACTCCAGTTCGATGTAAGAATAAACTCTTACTGTGTTAAAATAAACTCTGAGTAAATGTACAAATTTCACACTTTAGAAAGTGTTATTTTAACTTCAAAATGGAGGGAGTCATATGTACACCCAAGGAGTGTTAGGTTAAATGTACACTGATTTTTTTGCTGTATAGATATAAATAAGCTGCAAATGGGTTATCAACTTTGACTCGCCTTTAATAAAATGCATTACATTATAAAGTAGATAAAGTATAACACTTAGAAATTTGACACACATAAAAGTTTGTAGGATTTGAAAAGATATATTTTATATCTCTCTCCACAGAGCCCTTGCAGGACCTTCACGGACCCCTAAGGCTTAAAAACCTTGGCTTTAGATCTCTGAATCGATATTTTACTTCTCAGAAGCACTGTAGTGGACATCAGTGAAGTGAGCCACATGAAAAAGATTGAAACGTATCCCACAGATTCACTTGCCCACATTAACACACTGTGGGTGTCCTTTCTGTTTGGCCAAGTTTCAATTGCAACCCAATGATTAGATTGTGATACAGTGCCGTGTATTGAATTGTTAATTCTGCAATAATGCAACACCTAGCCTTTAAGTAGAACATTGTTTAACACATTTAAACAGCACAGACACATTAAATAGGCAGCTTACCGGACTGTGCGTCCTATAAAAGGCTCAGCTGGGACATGTGAGGACGATTCCCTCCCCCTGTAACATAAGAAAATATATTCACGTCACTGACACCAAGTAAATATTCTGCTCATTTTTTAGAGTCAGTAGGAAAGAGCCCTTAGACAGGGGTAATTTGTCTTCTCCTCAAGGGTATTCATGAAAAGGCACGTGAAAGTGTCAACAGTAAAACTTTGGAGGTGAAGTAATGTATGTGAAAGAGAGACGCCGTTCTGAAAGCCAGAAGCATCAGTCGTTCCTATGACTGGTACTGATGTGGCCGGCTCAGACCAGTGACACCCACTCTCCCCTGCTGCCGTGGCAACAGAGCTCAAGATGAATGGCAACATCAGTTGTAACAGAAAAAACAAACATTAGGCCAAAGTCCAAAAATGTAAATATAATAGGTTTCTGTGACACTTTCTATAGACCAAATTATGTTTTCTATGCCCTATCCCAACCCAAATTGTTTGCAACCCAATCCGAAGGCCAGTTCCTATCCTTGTAAGGACATTTGGTCTCCATGATGCGGCATAAACAAGTACAAACACACAGAGACATAAAAACATCACAGAGGCCTGTTTCTGACTATAAAATAAAATGAATTCCTTGTGAGAATAAACCTTACTACCATTAAATTTCTGACAAGAATGAAAACAAAGCAATGAGGGACACAGTACAGTGTGTTCAGCAGATTGTTTAACAACATACTGATTGTTCTGCTGAAGAAATGACTCCTTAAGTCCATAAATCGGGTTCGAAAGTTATGAGATGTCAAATTACGTTCTCAGGGAGCTGTATAGAGCATGAGCTCTTATCGCTTACAGCTTTGTTTTCATTCACAGCAAAGTTCAATACGGCATCTAATCTATTTAAAAAGTTTCAAACGACTAAACTTGCAATCTTAAGAGTTGGAATTAAAATTGAGGACTGTAAAGCCTTTTCGTAAACACATCATTCGATGAGGTGCTTAGATCCAACTGAGCTTGATCCAAATTTAATTTCATTCAGAAGTAAACATTTGAATATGTCTAATATGGTCCCAGTCGGATTAAAAGAAAAGAAAGATACCTTGTGTGATGCGGATGTTTGCCAAAGCCCTTTCATAAGAACTTGGTATGGTCAGATATTTGCAACATAGGCTCATTTTGAAAATGTAGCCCTATATACATTTCTGGAGATTGCAAATTATATAGCCAGATCTACGTATGGCTGCATTTCAGCTTTAAAGGGCACCTATTTTAACCCTTTTTAAGATGTAATATTAATATTATGGTTCTTCTGAGTGTGCCAGTTTAGGTTCAGTTCAAAACATAATTCAGATTTTTTATTATGATGTGTTAAAAAGTGTCATTTTGGGGGAGTGTACACAGTTTGCTGTTTTAGGGGCGTGTTGCTTCACATGAAAATTAGTTTCGACTTCCCGCCCAACTTAACAAGGGGGCGGAGCCAAGAGCTCCCCCGCTGTGTGTATTGCAATAGACAGGCAGACAGAGAGAAGCAACATGAGTACCAGCATTCAGACGTACATGTAGGACTCAGACACAGACCAAGCAGAGAGTACAGAATCATGTGTCTTTGTATAGTTTTACAGCCAGCTGTGTGCTAGTTTAAAGCTCTGAACTTGTAGTCTACACAGAGACTAATAAAGCACAGTGAATTAACTGTGACTGAAAGGCATCACACACCGGATGCACCGCAACACGGCACGCACATGACAGTTGAAAGTATCACACACTTGCAGCTCCGGTGTGTCACCTGTTAGAAACTTATGTTTAGAATTCAGAAATGCATGCCGCTGCATGGCGCGACGCTGAGTGTCTCCGAGCGGCGCTTCTGGTGTAGGACCTGCTTGAGGCTATAACTAAAGGGCGTCATACACCAAATGCGTCGCTCAGAGCCATGACGCAGCACACCAGACGCGCACATTCGCATGTAATTTAAAATAAAACTATTCAGATTGCGCTCTGTGGCACGGCAGAAATATGAAGTGTCCTGAGTAGGGCCAGCACGTCCATAGAGGCGACCTAGGTGGCAGAATAGTGAGCAAACCCCACGGTCGTCACTTTCACCCGCGACAACGCGAAATGCATGGCATGCAAGTTCGTTATTTCCAATAGAGGGACGCACACGTGATTCAACGCGCTCGCACTTTCCAGCTGCACCTAGTTAAAATGACAGGGAGCTTTTGTGACCGAGGGAAATGCAAACCGCTGAAGTTTAAGGAAGACACAATGAAAAGTACACATGTATGCAAACTCACCAAAACTCACAAACACTGGCGTGGAGGAGAGCGCTAACGTGGTGAATGTTGAGCCCAATGAGCCTTCCATCTAAAAATAGAGCAAGGGTGTTTCTTTGGTGACGTCACTTTGACTCACAAGCTGAAAATGGCGGACATGAAACAACATACTGAGGATATGGTAATGGACACCTGTAAATCAATATTGGTGGGCGGGGGGACTGCACTCCTACGTCAAGTTGTGGTCGGTCTCAAAACAGCTCCAATTGGTCCACCGTTTTAATGTTGTTAAATTGAAAAAAAGGACTGAGTGTGTTTATATCACCCCAATATGACGCTCTATACACTATACTTGCACATATGTCTGTCCAAACAGCTTGAAAAGTAAATTTTTCACCATAGGTGCCCTTTAAAGCAAACTCTATGGGGCAGCATGACGCCAATCCTTTTCTCACTAACCAGCTGACCACTTACCTGCATGTAGACGGCTTTTCTGCTGTTACAAGTTCGTCCAGTAGCTCGACACTTATGTGTTACGGGGTTCGAGTCCAGTGAAGAACAGTTCCAGAAAGTAGGTAAGACAAAAACAAAAGCCAAAAAATTAAATAAACAAGTAAATAACAGGGTGAGAATGTGGTAAAATCTAAAAACATGGTACAAATGAGGGGGCTTTTCTTTTTCTGGATTGCTTTTCAAAACACTGCGGTTGGGTTTAGGGAAATGGGTGGGTCAATAAGTGCTTTTCAAAATACTATTGGTTGGGTTTAGGGAAGGGGGAATGTGGGGGGATCTGTCGGTTGGTCAGTCATTGAGTTAGTCAACAGCGGCCTCGGGTGGATTTAGATGAGAAGAGCAGGCATGATGGTAGTCATGAGAGATATTTGAGAGCTCAAAAAGCATACACAGCGGCCACTGGCGGATTCGCATACAAAACTGCAAAAAAAACGTAGCTCCTGGGATGTATTTTGTTCTCTCCAGAAATGTATATAGGGGTATGTAATCAGAATGAGCCTGGGTTGGATATTTGGTCAAAATCAGGTGAAAAAACAGTGACCTTTTTTAAAATATTCACCTGTTGCAGAAACAGCTTCCACAAAACAGTCAACTTGACCTTGCTGCATTTTTTAGTTTTACAGAAGAGCTTCCTATTTCCTAAAAAAAGTCTACTTCAGGTGCAAACATCTATTGCTTTATGAAATTGACAACTTTGCGAGTAACTAATATGAAAGCACTTAGTGACGATAGCGACATGAATAATTTAAGTGCAATTTCGGATCAAAATAACAATCCTGATCTCATGTGAGGTAAAACCATCTCCCGCAGAAGAGAAGTGAAGAAATTCATATTTCATGGCACAGCACTCTCGGTATAGAAGAAGGAGAGTCGATCGCAAATCCTCTGCTTGGTGTATTAGAGCACAGACATGGCAAAGCTAGTTATGTTTTATTAAATGCTCTCTTCCAGAGCTACCGCACCTATGAGATGCTGGTGCTTAATATTTCAGCGCCAGACATTGGAATTCTGACTGAGGAAGGGGGAGATGTGTGGATCCTGTCTCCGCAAAGTCCAATCGGAATGATTTATGAGCGCTTTGGTCATTGGCATCCCAGTCAGCTGCAGGGAGGGTATCCGCCGCAGTGTCAGCTCTTATAGTTACAGCGACAAATTCTTTGCACAGGCGAAGTCGCGTGTTTTTTCATTCCCTAAAGCCTGTTTTAAGATATATGTGATGCAACAAAATTTGAACATGATTTGCACCAAGTGCAATGCCGGGTTTTACAATATCGACTTCCTTTCCAGGATGTTCCTGCTAAATAATATGTTCGCACCTGTGTGAAAGTAAAGGCATGCGGCCCTCTTTCCAGTTCACACTTTGGTGATGTAATCCTGCAGGGATTGTCTGGGAGAAGTCTGCTACTAAGCCTGAATCAATGCAGGGTAAGAGGGTGCTGATAAGCTCACTTCCGAAAACTAAATGACAAATGTCACACCTTGTGGCCTTTTACAGCAAAATAAAAAAAATAAAGTATAAAATAAAAAATATTTAACTGTAACAAAACAGAAAGTAAAAAAAACAACAGGATTAATAGCCACTTACAAATTAAATAAAACAGTTGAAAAAATAAACCAGTTAACAATATATGAAAAAAGTACTAAAGATAAAAAAAATCAATAAAACTGACAAAATAAAGAGCTATATATGCTAAAGTGTATTTAATTCCATATTAAACAAGTCATGAACTACCTCATTTTTATTGTGTACTGTTCTCTGAGGTCCACTTATATTGTAATCAACATTTTTACATAAAAAAACTGTAATTTTCAAGTAATTTTAAAGTGACATCAATCACCAGGATGCTCTGTTTGAATAAACTTGACCAAATGTAGACTCAGAAGTAAGTGCCTACTAATGTGATTGGCTAACATTTTTTGCATTCTAACAGGGCTAATCAGGCAGTGAAGAAGAAATGAGTGTTGATCTACTGAGAAGGCGGGGTTTATCCATCCTTTTACATCATAGAGTAGAACATTCTAGAACCTGTGGTTTTGTCTAACCTAGGTTTATTCGTTTTACCATGTTTTCAGATTTTACCACATTCTCACCCTGTTATTTACTTGTTTATTTATTTTTTAGCTTTTGTATTCGTCTTACCCACTTTCTGGAACCATTCTTCACCGGACTCAAACCCTGTCATCGTGGTCAACTCCTCTCTGTGTCTCAAGTCCACTGATGTACACAGTGAGACACTTGACAAACTGGTTACTGCTGAAAAGCAGCCCATAGGGAGATAAGCAGTCAGCTGGTAAGTGCGAAAATGAACGCTGTCATACCATCCCATAGGCATTCGTTTTAAAGACAAAATGCAGCCATACGTACTTTTGGCTACATAATTCACAATCTCCAGAAATGTATCTATGGGTATGTTTTCACAATAAGCTTGTGTCGGTTTTGTCCGACCTGCTTTCAAAGAGCAAGTAAATTTTGGCTTCTCAGTTCATGCCCCTTTAAAATGTACAAAACCATACATTTTAAAGTATTATTACATCTAGCAGAATGTATAGTTGGACAATATGGCAAATGTTTTATTACTGTTTCAAGACTTTTATTGTTTTTCAATTATTCTTAATTTCCCAATTTATATATTGAAAAAAAAGCAAAATAATTTAAATAAAGTTTGGCAACAGATTAGTTTAAAAACAATTTCTTTATTACCTACTAATTATTAAGATATTGGTTATTAAACCACATAATCTGCATAAATACCTATACCCAAATACCTAAACCTAACTACTACCATAATAACTATGAATAAGCAGTAAATTATGAGTTTATTGAGGCAAAAATCTTAGTTAATGGTTAAATAAATAGTTTTACATTAAAAAGTGACAAAATTCTAATCCAAATGCTCCACACAGTGTAAATGTAAAACAAATTATTTTTAACTTGCATTACCAAAAAAGATACATGAAATATGTCGCCAAATATTATACAAACTGGTCTCAAACATCCTATATATTCACAAATAATATAAAAAGAGACAAATGTTAAATATTACAGAAAATTACAGGTCAACTTTTTCACTGGTTGACAGCCAGCGCTAACATTTGTCATAATTTTCACAGGACTTCCATGGCCCTCGGGATATTTAGTTTTTATGAATATCTGACACATCAAAAGAAAAACCGAATAATCTTCGGAAAACCAAGCATTTGTCATGAAACCCATTTCAAACACTGACTCTTGAGCAGAGTGTTTACTCGAAGTAAGCAGAGCTGGAGATTAAAGGTGAAATAAAAGGCAATGTGTCAGTGGGCATGTGATGGGCGCCGTTGTAATATGTTTCTATTCATGCTGGGCAGCAGCTGCAGACTTGCACTGTCTCTACAAGCACATGGGGATGATGGGGCGGTGGCAAACCGCAAACACTCCTGCAGTGGATTCGCACTGTAAATGTGTGTGGATCAGTGCCAGGTATAAGCGCATACACACACACACACTGAGATCTCGCCGGAGGAGGTAGAAGCACAGATGGGCATTTCTGGATGGCTGCATCTCCTGAAGGGGTCAAAAGCAGTGGGAGGTGTTGGCAGGCCTGTAATGCTGCTATACCAGCACCTCACAAAACACACGGCGTTTGCAAACATATGCTGTCACTGAAAAGAGTATGTGAAAATGACAAGCGATCTGAAGTTTTAGACAGCTAGTCGCGGACATAAACTGTGTGATTTTTGCTGTCTCTGTAAACATCTGCTTCTCATATCGCATGGTGTGACCCCAAAATGACCCTTTGACAGTCTTTTATGTTGCAATACATACATAAGTTGCGTTCGAGCTTTACAATTACTTTTCTTTTGGTATTTAAAATACTTACATGTCTTCAGATCATAATTACAACAGTTAAACTCTGACTTGAACAATCTGACCTCTGCAACATCATGTGGAGACATGTTAATTGTTGTATAGCTAAGCAGCTATTTTATGTCTAATGTGTAACTACATTACACATTATAAGTCAATGTCTTAAATATACTAGAGTAATCTAAAATAATATGGCATACTACACTGTTTAATACAGCAACATTACAAATAAAATTATATCAGAATTTCTTTTTATGTCAGTTAACACAAATGTGTTTTGACTAATATTTGTAGTCTTGTTAGTCTAGTTAGATTTTTCGTTTACTAAAATAAACAATAATCTTGTTTAAAAACCTGTTACAATAATCAATATATCGACTTATTGCACAATACATGGACATGTCTTCAATCATTTTTGGTAATGCAATATATATATATATATATATATATAT
>CAIGQZ010034880.1:6304430-6321215 GCA_903798205.1 Danio tinwini
ATATATATATATATATATATATATATATATACATACATACATACATAAGATGTAATCTAATCTAAAAATTTACGTAAAAAAAAAAATTATGAGCAATACAATTACAGCTAAATGACCATTAAAGTTCATTACAGTATAATGACCATTACAGTTCAATATGGTGTTGGAAACGCATCTTGTAATAGATATTCATTTGTGTGTATGATACAGTAACTCCTGTTTTGACTTCCTTTACACTTTTATATACTCTTCAAAAGTTCTAAACTGAAACAATACCACTACATGTATGTACATGCATGCATTGCAAACATACATAAATGTTCAGCGCAGCATTGTTTTAAATGCTCAATAGAGTGGAGGAACTATGACGTCACCCTGTAGGCTAATCAGCTGCTAGCATAAAACTGGTTCCCTCGATAAAATCCCCATAGGATTTTCCCATAGGCTTTTCGAATATTGCAAGTATTAAGCTCTTTGTTCAAACACTGTTCATTACACTTACATGTTTTGTCCAGCCAGATAATCCTCACACAAAAATGCAACTTTTAGCACTTTTGGATCTTAAATGCAAACGCAAGAATTGAAAAGCTTACATTAGGCTATAAACGGACTACAGCCTTCGGGGCACTCGCCTGTGACGTCAGCACCACCCTGCTACAGACAACTCTTCAAGCTTATTTTCAGAAATATGATCCATGACAAAGATTTACTCTCTCAGTTTGTTATATTATAATCCACGCTATATATTATAAACAAATGAATACGCAAAAACACATCTGTATAGACCTACGTGCCTTTTGGGTAGTTTTTTTCACATGGGAATACATTTTGTTTCGCTTTACAGTTGTAAAAGTTTTAAATCTGTATGTGTAAATGTGCCTACATAGTATTATCATGAGACATACTTAAATAAGTGCATCGATTTCGTGCATACAGACTGCTTACCTTAGTAATAGACAACAGAAATGAGGCTCGAGGGACAAGTCTATATGCCTGCAAGTTACATCATGGATAGAGAACAACATTCAATATACTTTTTTGTCATGAAGTACAGCGAAAAGCAGCCCATACAGTCATATATGCTATACATTTTAAGGATGAGTCTATTATGAAAGTTACATGTGTCCAGATGAAGAAAAAACAATGAAAAATCCTTTGATAACGTTAAGATGACAGTTAACATGTGTATATTTTTTTTTACATTTATTCACACGTTTTCATTACTGAAAGCAGGAAAGAGACAGGCTGCACTTATAAGCAGTATCCCCATAATATTGTTTAATTAAAATAAATGAGCAACAAATTAATCTGTCTTGACAGTCTTTACAAGTGAAGGTATTATCTATACACAATATGAATTCCCAATTAGAAAAGTAATACAAACTATAAAATACTATTCATGAAAATACTTAAAACACAGACAAATCCAAATGCCCAACGCAGGCAAGCTGCATTCCAGACCAGATCAGCTTGATGACGTATAATGTCTCCGACACTGCCTGTAGTCCCATAACAACTTGATAGCAACCGTCTTTTTAAAGAAGCGTAATCGATTTAAAAAATCAAGAGTGTGTTGTAACTGACGTGTTTTATGTTGTAGAATAAAACGTGAAAATATCTTGAGTTTGTGTTAGCCATGAACCTTATTTAAGCGATTTAACTGAAATACCATTGAAAAAACACCATTGACTTTGGGACGAGGGAACCGGAACTGCTAAAATTTTAACTCGCTTTTTTTTTTGCATACAAAATGAAATCATAGTTCCTTCACTCAATAAGTTCTATAGTTTTTTATGTGTGCAAATAAACCAAGAGAACTAAACTACAAGTGTGAAAACACTCTAAAACTCACATTTATATCTAAAACACCTGCTATAAGTATCTCCCTTCAGTCAAGAAATTATTGGCAAAGGAAACCACAAGAAAATATTTCCATATACTAGTAATATATTTATTTTTAATGATAGACTCTTGTTGAGTATCACACCAGGAAACAAGTTGTTGGCAACCTATGATCTTGGCTAATAAAAGACAATGTCATAGCTTTGGCAATAAAAATGGCTCATAAACTAAATGCATGACTGGCATGTTTTAAAATGCTCATAGTGTGTCACACCTTAAACAGTAAGCCATTTTACTATAGCCTGAAATAAAGTAAAGCATTTGACTACAACATGTATTAATGTTAAAACTATGCAAAGCATGTGGGTGCACATTATATGTTCGACAATGTCACAGTACCACACTGAACTGAATAATTGACCTACTGTATCTACTTTTCAAAACCTTCCCAAAACAACAAAAATACTATTTCAAAGGGTGTCAAAAATGTTGCAGTCCTTTGAATAAAGGCATTTTTAACATTGTTTTCCTGACTGAGCAGCATAAACAAACCTGTCTTCTGCAATTTTATCATGCATCCACTAGTCAACATCACCCCGCTGAGGCTTTTCATTTCACTTGACATCTTTATGTAGAGAGAGAAATGCAAAAAAAAATAAAATAAAATTTCAACACCATGGCTTTAAAACTGAGTTCAAAATGAAGAGCTTAAAGATCAAACCAAGACTCTGGAATTTGACACGACTGTACACTGAGGATTCAGTCAAAGAGTCCTCTGTGCTCTACAGTACAGTATGTGTAGGAGTCCTCATTTGGATGAGGTAAACCCATGGAAGACAATTAATCAGAGACCAAAGACAACAAGCTTTTGTCTTGGCCTGTGCTATGCTCAGATTGTCACTGAAAAGAACACTTAAATCACAGTGGAAACAACAAAACTACATAAGCCAATAAGAGATTGAGAATCAGCATATTAGAACAATTTCTGAATGTGAAACTGACTGGAGAAAATTCAGCTATGCAATCAGAATCCGACCTCAGGAACTGTCCAGAAAGCGTGAAGCAGATCCACATGCAGTACAAAAGTTTTAGAAACTAATTTCGAGAGCATGTAATAGCTAAATTGGTCATAGTGTATGTGTGTGAATGAGTGTGTTTGGGTATTTCCCAGTAATGGGTTGCAGCTGGAAGGGCATCTGCTGCGTAAAAACATATGCTGGATAAGTTGGCGGTTCATTCTGCTGTGGCAACCCTAGATTAATAAAGGGACTAAGCCGAAAATAAAATGAATGAATGAATGAATGAATGAATGAATGAATGAATGAATGGTAGACCAGTACAGATCGGGAGGTAAATTCCAATTCCGATAGAGACTGAAACTGTGTGATCAGGCCCGATTTCTGATCACGTGATCGCATCTGGACATCCCTACAATAAACCAAAATCACTGACCAGATAACTCAAAACAATGAACAACACATAGAACAACAAATAGAAAGTGAAACACAGAAGTTTAAATGCAAGAAAACAAAGAAACACAATCAAACATCAATCAAAGAAAAAATGAAAGGCGTGGCACAGCTAACAAGGAAAAACAAAGTAAGAATACAACAACACATTAGACAAGAAATATGAATCATAACAGGAACACTGATGGCATCTATTTTGTCTGTATCTTCGATATGATAAAATGTGTTACTACAAGCATATGTCTGTGCATCTAAGTAACATAATTTCTTGTGAAAAGTCAACCTGTGATGCCTTTTAGGTTATTGCTGATCGCAATTTTTCACCACAAAAAAGCACCAACAGCTTGAACTATATTCCAAAGTCTAACTTTGACTAAATATAAAAAACTAAAAACTTTGTGCTATAGTTGAATTGAAGATGACAAAAACTCTAAGGCATATATGTAATGGGCCACAACTCTTTGACTAGGGGGAAAGAAGACAAACAAAAAGCAAAGTGACGAATTGTGGAGTTCGGAGATGCAAGTAACTTTGACAATCTGATCCACTGCCGAGGGCAAGAATGTGAAATGGAAAAGTTCTAATGGGAAGTAGAGAGGCCTTCTTCTGAGGAAATAAATGGCACCCACACCTCTAGCTCGTGAAGAGGAGAACGAGAGATAATGAAATGGCAGGCGGATGTTTATCGACTTTTATGAATTCTATTTGATCTTGCTTCTTTCGTCACTTGTTGGCAAAAACACACAACTCCCTTGTGCCGCTGGTTTCGAGGGTGGGCAGGACAGCAGAGGGAATATGACGAGCAATGCAAGCACGCAACAGATGGGAAACAGAGTGGCCAATTACACCGAACTGTAAAAATCACCGGGTGTGCGGCATGAGAGGAGGAGATGAGGTGATTCATTCAGACAAATGATACCTCTCTCGCAAGCTGCCTCCTGCTAGAACGCTCTATAATGTCACGCCAGGTTTCCAGCTAGCATGCAGGTAAGATATAAGCGCATAAATGGAACATACAAAACCCCACAGAGGAAGCTGCTAATAAATAATGTTGAGTGATTTCAAATAAATGTTGTGGTGCCATGCGGTAGGCCACAGGCATTCAGAAGCTTTAGCGCCTCTATGATTGCCTCCCAAGGGCATCTCAACGGGCCTGAAATTCTATTTCCCCTTGCCGAAAAGCCTGTTTATGCGCGACTGTTAATGCTCACAAAAGACGCTCTGATCACCCCAATAAACCGTGCAAATCAGTGAAGAACCGAAACATCCATTTGCACCAAACTTGAGCGTGCAGAGTCTGTCACTAGGCACACTGATTAGCATGGATGTCAGTTGAGTGCTAAAGAGGGCAGCATATCCAGTGCCAGGTCCTCAGCAAAACAGAACACATAACAATTCTGCTGTCTGCATACTTTATGGTCAGTGGTTCATACATGCACAACTTGAAAAATGATAATGCATGTTCCCAACCATTTCCCCTGATCTTTTTTATTATGATTTCATGGTTATGAGACTAAACAGTGACCAAAGTTCTCCTCACCCTTTTTACAACTCAGACATCTCTGGTTTTAAAAGTGTGTTCAAAGTTGACTGATAAGGTTGGTCCGATGGCCCATCTGGCAGGTGTTGTGAATTATGTATTAAATGTGTTTTCATCTCTTGCGAGTGTAAATGTTTGGTTTTCCATTATTTCTATTCATCTTGTAAGGATCAGTTAGAATGAGTTGATAACTATAATTATCAACCCATCACAGTATGCTATTGTTTTCCATTGTGTTTATTAATTTATAGCTGTCATGAAGTTAAATTACAGGTTGCTGCACAATTCGAATAAACTGTTTCAAATTAAAAACATAACACATTTGTTTTGTAAAAGAATCATGCAACATACTATTTTAATTTGGCATAATTATGAGGGGAAATTAATTTCCTGG
Organism: Danio tinwini; assembly: GCA_903798205.1. Classification (NCBI taxonomy): domain Eukaryota; kingdom Metazoa; phylum Chordata; class Actinopteri; order Cypriniformes; family Danionidae; genus Danio; species Danio tinwini. Next base: position 6,309,676 of record CAIGQZ010034880.1, read on the forward strand.
AGTCATTCTGATATTTTTGTGGACTTACAAATTGTCCAGATGGTGTAACGGGAGGTTGGTGTAATATGGAGATTTTATCAAAAGACTAAAATTCTTGAAAATGAAAACTATTGGCAAAGAACCTTGGGCATCATCTTTTAAAATTATTATTATTTTTCTTCCTCTTCTTTTGATAATTTTAAACAGTATTAAACCAAACCAAGTCTGTGGTAACACCCAGGGGCGGACTGGCTATAGGGAGCACCAGGCCTGACGGTCAATCGTAAATCTGTAAATGTGGCCTGCACAACCTCACCCCTAAGCCCCACTCCGCTCTTCACCATTCACCATCCATCTACCGAACACCCCACACACCTCACCTTCTTCCACCCTCTTCACTTTCTAATTGCACCTGCACCACCACCAGTGATTTGCACCAAAATCACTTCACTTGATTCACACTTTACTTTAAACACTTCACCCCCCAGCTATTCACTTACCGATTGCCCATCCCCTTTTGCTCTTCAGTCTGCCCCCCCCAACACTCTTCACTTACCGATTGCACCAAAATCCATTTCACTTTCTGATCAACTCAAGCCACCCCCCGCTCTTCACTTACCGATCGCCCTGCCCCCCAACGCTCTTCACTTACCTATCGCATACATCTATAGCCACACAATTCAGTACGTATCAATATACAGTACACTCTGACAAAATAAGGAGCCTTGTTAAACAATTCGGTAAAATCAATGTCCATTAAATTGTATAACGTATTCTGCTTGTTAAACCAAAGTATGTTGTAGCTGGCATGAGTGGCAATCCCACTCTTGATCCCAATTAAGACAACCTGTGCCTTTTTAACACAAAAGGGCTCGCCACAACGCCATGAGGATTAGCAAAAAATTAAGTCGACAAATCCACTGATCAGATTATCTTTCCGAACAGGATCTTCTCTGCCTTACATGCCTCTCGCTGGCATGGGCTAATGCTACTCTGTGGTGTCTAAACTGCAGTCGATAGCCTGGCTCAAAGATGCTGCTCGACAAGCAGTCAATTTCAAAGTGAATGAAAGAATAAAGACAGAAGAAGGAAATAGACAAAGGCAAGATGAAAAGACTGAAAGCTAGGTTAAAGAAAGGGCGCTGTTACCAAACAATCCTTGTCCTGTACAGTACAAGAAAAGGCAAAGGGTGCTTGCTCAGCCATTTTACCCTCTACCAAGACTTTTCCTGCACTGCTCAAAAAAGATGGAAGTGAAGAAAAGGATAGAACGCAGAATGTGACATATCTCTGCTTAGCTCCCTGTCTCTCTGTCATCAGTGTCACATGAGGTTTGCTCCTCTGGCTCTTTACCAAATTAGCATTCCACTCATCCCCTGCCTTGTGCAGCTCTACTGAAAACCACCGGCAGCTGATAAACACTGTGATCATAACCCTTTTGAGTGTAAAGATTTAAGTTTTAAATGGCCAGTGGTTACTGGCTTTGTAATAGTTTGGAGGACTAACTGATGTATGGGATACAAAAAGGCGAGCAGCATGCAAACTAGTGACTGTGAAGTATAGCAGTATGAAAACATTAAACAGTTCCGATGGCAATTTGAGTTTACTTTCTGGCTCAAACCTGGTGGTGGTTTGCAGCAGTTTTTGTTCTGTGTAGGCGGCAGAGCCCACCTGAGCCGAACTCCCCAGGCTAACAACTCTATACAGTGGGTGTGGGGCAGCTGGGCTTCTAGCCAAAAGGTATAGCCAAGATTTGCACAGAAAACCAACAATGAGCAACAACTTAAGTGTTCAATTCAGCTTATGTAAACAGCAACAGTGAAAAGCAAATATTTCACTAGTGCTCCATGTTAAGGTTCAAGCAAGAAGGCCTGGCAGGGTCTTATTAAGAATTCCCTCTAATACTCCATTGTAAACGTTCAATTCAATTGAATGCGGAGGCAGTTTTAGAGGGCAGAAACAAAAGATAAAAGGAAAACAGAAAGTCTGTTTACACATGGCCACTTCATGCATTTTTTCAGATCAGATAGTTATCTGATCTGTGAAAATGGTTCCATTTACATTTGGCTACATACAGTAAATGTATCTCCGCTAAACTGGTATAAATACAATCTTCAAATCTCACGCTACATGCTAATTTAACTAGGTTGTGACTAAAGCATCAAATACTGTACACTGCTTTTTATTACTATTTACTTAAGAAAACGTAAGCTATCTTAACAGGATGTGATGTGTCTCTGATGCTGAAGCTGCCGTTTGACAATAATTTAGCATACTATTTTTATCGCTTAATGGTAAATGGTAAATAGAATGAAACTATAAAAACAAACATCCTAAACTGTCATCTTTGGTGTTTCCCTTGCATATTGCAATATCATTCTTATATCTGACTATGTCATATTCTTGTCTATAACACAGGTCACTTTATTTATTACATGTTAGGGCTGCACAATATATCGTTTCATTATCAATATCGCAATGTAAGCATGTGCAACAGTTACATTGCAGGATATGCAATGCTGAGTCTAAATTATAGTTGATCTGGAGCTACAGAACACACATGATTTTGTAGAGTCAGTAGCTTTGTTTCCATCCAAAGATGCGAATTAAATGTATGAGCATTACTAAAATATTGCATATAAGACATGCAAATAAAGCAGCGTTTCCATCCAAGTAGTCAAAGAGAACAAAACCATCACTTCCTAATTAACTGGCGCAAAATATCAACAGTAAAAACTAAACGCGTGGTGGTGTTTGAAGGCATCAGACGCAGAGCACAGACACTCTTGACAATTCTGGAGGTAATTAATAATATAATAACACTAATACTGGCATTTTAAAATGACCAAAGCAACATTTCGGATGTTTTACAATGTGCTCAGCCTGCTGGTTTTTCCATTCACACACATTTTACCATTACATGATCTCGTATAACAAAATCACATGGCTTTTTTAATGCGCATACTGGAATTTGTTCAGTAAAAGTGTTTCCATCGTAGTTTATGTATCTTTTCTTTTCAAATAAAAAGTTTATCCTACTCAGTTATTTGCATATGTTTTTTATGCGCATTTTAAAAATTTATTCGCACCTTAGCGTTTTCATCAACCGTATTTTATATCCAAAATGCGCATAAAAATAGGTGGATCGAAACATAGCTACTGCTATGTTTAATAACAGAGTGAAGGTTAATCATTTACATGTGTTTTTAAGGCCTTTGACTGTGCATTTCAAATAAATGTAAAACATTTGGACACAATAAATTATGATGTTTGGAGGTGTAACAAAGATTAGTTGGATTTAATTATTTATACAGAATTTACATGATTCATGCAACAACAAAATCTTACTTTGACTTTTGGTTATGTTTCTAGTCCAAATATCCCATTGGCAGATAATTTATCTTGTTGTAGGAAAAAAAAATATTTAATTTGACTTATTTCTTCAAAATATTATTTTTACTTGATCTAGAATGTTTAGATATTTGGACTAGACATGAGACAAAGTAAGAAAAGCATGTATTCTATTTTGATTATTCAGTGTCTGTACCTGAATACTGTTAGGCTCCCCAGAAAACCACCAAATAGAGCTATTCAAACCATATCTTGAAACTATATTCATATTGTAACATTTAATGGCAAAATAAATTTGCTAAATCAGATTTTTTTTCAATATTATGCAGCCCTACATGTCACATTATTTATCTCACATTATTTTTGACATTTTGAGAGGAGTAAATTTTACATGTGTGGTTTCAACAACCAGATGCATTTAGACTTGCCTCCCAGATCACCTCCTGCAGTTTAAGCAATTGGACTGACACAGTACATCTCTTTACTGAGGGCATTTACACCTGGTCTTGAAAACCAGGTGTAAAAAAAAGCATGAAGTGACCAGGTGTAAACAGCCCCAAAGAAGACAAAGGTAATATTTTAGTAGAAAAGCAGGTGCTACTATAACTAGGCTACTCTCTGCATTACCCTCCATGCCCTCTGTTACCGGTATCATGTGCTCCAAGAGCCTGCATGCTTGAAGCTGTTAAAGATAACAGTCTGAACACGGTAAAATCCAATCATGCCAAACCTCCTGAATCCTCTTAGTATAACAATCCCCCACCCCTGCTTCATGCATAAAAGGGATAACAACTCACTGACGTACAGTCCAACTCTGATAATCGTGAACCGTAGCAATGTTTGAGCTTGACCAATCTTGACCCGATGACCCTTGAGGACTGCCACTTGATGGATGAGATGCCCTAACCCTGCAAATCTGTTTTGTTTATTAATCCAAAAGACACTGTGTCTGCTCTCTCAGCCTACCTCTGTGCTGTATATGCAGATATCCATCCATCTTTGTAAGCACTGCAGAGATGCTTAATTGTCCTAGAGAAGCCGTTAGCGATCCACAAGACATTAGGGATGCCATTGAGCATGCTCCACTTGAGCTGAGGCAGCAGTCTCACTCAGGTCAAAGCTGAGCAATGCAGACTAGCAATGCGGACTGGATGCCTTAAAAATGCTTCCATCATCCTTACCTCAGACAGTCCCCTGGGTACTCAGCATAAAGCCCGTTTGGATGGGACTAGTTTTCTTTGTAAAGATCAAGTACATTTGTGTTTCACATGTGTACATTTTGTAATCCTGTCCAGATCATACATGTATTTTCTCTCTCACTCAGTCCCAGTAAAACTTGCATAGAAAATGTTGTTTTTCTGCAAACTTTGTGATCATCTAAAATGTATTACATTCATCTCACTAAGAGAAGAATGTTTGTGATTGTGGTATATCACAATTTCCCAATATATCTCATAGCTTATTAAATTGGATGTATTTTGGTTTATACTTAACTACCTACTAGACCTTCTTTATGGATTTTATGTCACAATGAAATCAAAATTGACAACCAAAATCTGAAAATGTACTTCTGTTCAGAAAGTAAAGACTTTAAAAATGTAATTTGGATGGCTTGGGCAGAACACCTTGGAAAAATTTCTTATCTCATTGCTGTGAGTGTGAGCCCTTGATTCACTATTTCAGGTCAGTTAGATGTCACAATACTCATGCTACAAACTTTAAATACCTTTTACAGCATTGATTATTTCAATGGGTTTCCTGATTGTCTTCTGTAATGCTAACATATACATCCAGACCAGACACTCACCATTGAGTATATATCAATTCCCATAGATATTTACATTAGATGTCGCCTGCCCTGTTGTTGTCTATTGGAAGGAATGCGTCAATAGAGCCGCCATTTTAGTACAGGGTAGCGCTCCTTTGAAATGAATGCGGGACCAAGCTGTAGTGGAGAACTGTGGCCTTCTAGAGCCAGAGATATACACATATATATATGATCGGGAGTTTTTCCGGTGGTCAGTATGCAAATTTTTTTTATTACGAAAATTATAATTGTACATCACTTTTCTATGTTGATGGATCAGTGACCGCACCGGCATTGCTGATAAAGAGTGTGTGTTTGTGTGCATGTAAATGTATTATCGTCCCTCCTGTTAGATTTGATCTAATCCGTGTCCTGACACACCCCCTCTCCTGCATTCACTTCTGACGGAGGGAGCAATTCATTTGTGAATGAATCTCCGTTATGCGACTCGTTCACTTAGCCAACAATAATACAAGTTTCTGGTACAGCAGCATCTCGTTGTCGTATTTAGTGCAAGTTGGTGCTACTTTGCCTTATAGTGAATGCAGTGTCTGTATTATCATCAATAACGCTACTTGTTGAGCACAAAAGTTCATAACATAAAAATGTAAAAAACAAAATCTTACCTATAAAATGTTCTGTCTTTGTGCTTTGTTTTCATTGTTTGCTCGTTACTACACCCATACACAGCGCTAAAGTCCAGCATCTTCATATTGGCACACGGTCTACGACTAGTGTGGTTGAATGACATTTGTGCTGGGAACACTTTACAAATGTGGCTGCGCTATTGACGCATGCTCAGGGTCCGAATGCAAAATCTAGTGTATATATCTATGATCAATTCCATTCATAAAAGTATTTTGCTACTTGTTAAAAAAGTGTCTAAAACAAATCTAGTCAAAAATAGTGCATTATTGTAGGGTTGTCATGATCCTGGAATTTGATTCTAATCGGTACCAAAATTTTAAAAACGTCCATTTCCCACAAAGATTTAAGCACGGTAGAGCATGTTCTTAAATAGAGCTGATTTGCCATTGTGTTCACATGCTCAACAGAAATGCCTGTGATTAGCCGTGAAGGTCATCCGTTCACCAAACTCACCGCTGTTTACTGCGTGGACCCATATACAGTATACAGGGACACTGGAGCATTTTAGAACTGTGATTCATCAGTGGATCACTCGTATGTCAGCAAGTTATAGACAAACCAGCTGATTGACAGGTCTTTGAAATGCTCCAGTGTCCCTGTACCTGTGGTTACACTCAGTAAACAGCGGTGAGTTTGGTGAAACTATGACCTTCACGGCCAATCACAGTCATTTCTGTTAAGTATGTGAACACAATGGCAAATCAGCTCTGTTTAAGAACGTGCTCTATAATGCTTAAATATTCATGGGAAATGGACATTTTTAAAATTTCAGTACCGATTGGTATTGCATTCCAGTATTGTGACAACCCTACATTACTGTACCTATACACACTTTTCCGCTAGCTGATCCATGTGCTGGAGGGTGTGTCAAGTAGGGACATAAAGATGTGTTTGCTGGCACAGATGGAGAAGCGAGGCGAATAATGGGGTGTAACAAAAAAAATACATTACATTTTCTTTGAGTTATGCCAGTCAAAGTGCGAGGACCTGCAAAGAAAAAATTTTTACAGTCTGTTTACGATGCTAGTTTTCTGCCTCTTTTTAAATTTAAGTAACCTTGGCCTGATTGTATGCAAGAAGCTCTAGCAGAGGACACAATTATTGTGCAAATCGAGTGCCTTTGGGTTCTCAACTCAAAACAAGGGTCTCAACTCAATTTGTTGAGGACTGTTCACCCTGCCATCTGAGAGAGTCTACCAACTGCCTTTGCAGATGTGCATTTGGCACAATCGCTCTGGTTCATCTGTGACTATGGCAAGGGCATGGAGAACTCTGGGAAGTAAGTGGTGTCGTGCGACAAATTTCCTCTGGTTTAAATGAAGCCCTGAGGTAGGTAATCATTGACTATGATGACTGCAAATGCAAGGCTTCCAGGGCAAATTTGCCAATTTAATCATTCAGACCATATGTTTGTGCAAAAACATATAGTTTTCCTGCAGGGGTCAAACAAGGTCTGTGGTTGGTGTAATCCTGACCCTTCCTCTCCTCGTGTGTGGGCGATGGCGGAGCAGTTCCCCAGCAGCTGCCACAGCGATGCTCCACATTGCAGTGTGGTATTTATAGCCGATGAAACAGCTCCCTGTCATTGGCCACTGTCAAGTCTGATGGGCGCAAAAGCAGTGAGCCAAGAACCTACCAGCAAAACACACACAAATGTACAAGCCTGAACACACACACAGACTTTTATATTCTCCAACGGCCCTGAAGAATGACTCATGGGCTCCCTTGTCCTGGGAAAGAGAAAGCAAGTAAAGACAATAGCTGGGTCGTTCTTACTTGCTGCCCACCGCCACTGAGGGAAAGAGTGACTGTGAATGTTTATCATGTGGAAAGCTACATGGTCTGCCATTAGGATCCCTGCCAGAGATCTCATCCATGTGATTATCCCATCCCACCGCAGCTTCATCATCCATCTCATGCAAACACACACACACACACACCTGCACTTGTAAACGCTGGTCCCTGTCGTCCAATCCCACATCTTCCTGCCATTCCAGTCAAAACCTCCTGGAAGAGATTTTCCATCTCCTTTTCAGAGAGGCAAACTCCACTATCATTAAAACTGATCAGAACCTCTTTATCCCCGCCCACTGCCCACATTGCTATGGAAACTCAGCCAAGAGTAGTCACCTGATATTGGCAGAATAGAAGAGATGAGCACGGGGAGTGGGGGTGGGGAAAGAGATTCCCTTTGCTCCTGTCTGATCCGTGATTTTGAGCTTTATTACAGCCCCCATCCTGACCTTCACTTCACAGCACGGGGCGAATGTATGTTAAGAAAGTAGCAAATCTCCGCACTCTATTACTCCTCCATTCAATCTCAATAAAATGAGCATAAACCAGAACTGTCTTTCCTTGGGTTAATAATTCTTCTTCATAATTCACCCCAGGAGACAATTATCTATTGAGGGCATTATTAGATTTCTCAGTTCATTACTCAAATATGACAAATGTGACAAGACAGACATGCATGTAGTGGATTTCCACTAGGCAAAGTGTTCAGTTACATGACCATGTGACTATGTGCAGTCACCACATATGTATCATTCATTTAAAAAAACAACAAGCAAAACCTGTATAGGCCAAGGTAGCTTTGGATCACATAGGAACGCAAAACTACACATTATGGAAATCCCATAATCACATGTTATGTTTGCAAGTTAATGTTTCACGGCCATAACCATGTGAGTCGAGTGAGTCATTACTAAACACTTATGAAGCAAAAACTGCAAAGAGACTCCAGGGGCATATGACAAATTAATGCATATTTATGGTTCATTTGCGAGACTTGTGATTGACTGAAAATAACTTTAAGATTAAAAGCAAATGTGCTACAAAAGAGATAATTACAATATCAAAAGAGGTAAAGACTACTAAAATACTGGCCTTCTTCACTGACTGGTAATTTAAGCAAGGTCACATCACACCCTGATACAACCTTTCTAACAGCTAGTTTCATTTAAATATGAAAACATTAATAGATATATCCTTTGTATTCTATTCACAATACGTTGTAAGAAATGCTGGGTTTCACACAATCGATTTGTGTTGGGGCAACATGAAAAAAAATAAGTTAAATTATTAGTTTTTACGAATTTAAATAAATAGAACATAAAACAATCAAGCTGTCTCAAAAAACCCTCAAAACTTGTGTTGTTTTAGCATATTTTATATAAGTAGTTTGAACAAACAACAAACAATTTTTGAGTGTAGAGCAAGATGTTTGATACTGCACATAAAGTTGTTACCTTAACTAACCTGCAAGATTAATATTAACCCCTTGTATTTTATCCAACCTTTACAAATGACTTAGGTTTAGTGTAGTTTCTTAGGTTACCTATGCAAACTAGGGCTGCACGATACAGGAAAAATCTGACATTGCGGTATTTTGTTTCTCTACGATATATATTGCGATGTGAAAACAATTTCACCAGATGGCTTGAATAGTTCTGTTTGAAAAGAAATCATTAATTCACATCGATTGGGGTGATTTTAGACGTGAATCATTTATACAAAATAATAAACAAATTGCAAGCAATTATTATTATAACTGAGCAATGAAAGAAGTGAAATAAATAGTGCTTTATGGTATGAGTCAAACAGTATTCAGGTACAGAAATTGAATAATGAAATGTAAAATAACACTGTATAGTCTTCATTGTAGTAATTCAGTAAAAATATTCAGTAACACTTTATAGTAACTACACACTATGAATAATTTATTAAGCATTAGCAAATAGTTAATTCATTATCTGTTAAGCATTAACCGTACATTAATAGACGTTAGTAAGCAGTTTGTAAATACAGATGCAAATGCTGTAATCTTGACGCATAAGAACATTTATAATGTGCTTAATAGTTGTATTTTCATACTTTATTACTTATTAATTGTTCATTATTAAATTCAGTATTGCTTTATTTACAAACCATTTGTATTTAAGTGTTGATGGTGGCTTTTACAATCATTCAGAATGAGTTAGTAAACAATTAATAAACTATTCAAATCTATTCAACTGTTCAAAAAATGAAACGCCTTTAAAACACATGCAAATGATAAAGATTCACTTATGGTTATAAGTTATTATGGTTATTCTTGGCAATGACTCCACACATCTCATGTATTCTCAACTGTTGTGCTGATCGACTATAATCCCAACTCAACAATGCATATCATGCGATGTGACTATTGCGGACACACACATTGCGATATCGATGTTGAAAAAAACGATATATTGTGAAGTACGAATGCAAACATAATGTAAACACCTGACAAAACATGTTTAAAAGTATATGTGTTTGTGTATTTGTAAGAGAAATTCCCTGTAAAAGGCTCCTAGCTAAATGAACCGCCCCTAAGGGAGGTTACAGGGACTGCTGTGGGATAAGACAGCTCTAAGGAACATGTAAACATAGCAAAACAGTGTCAAATTCATTCACTTAGTTTCTCTGACTATAATGTAGAAAGTAAAACATGAAGGAGGGACTTCTACCTGACCCATAAAAATGACCTTTGTAGCCTAGGGGAGCGCTAGGCACAAAGTTATGCGGGGTAAAATGTAACACAGAGTTTTAGGGTATTTACTTAGGATTAACCATGGCATGCTTCCAAGGTTTTCACCACAGTGTCGGCAGATGTCTTCAGTACAATTATTGAAAAAGTGCTACGAAATTTGGATGAGAAGCACAGGAGAAACCATTTTTGCAGCATAAAAGCATTTATTATTATACTCAATATTTTTATATTATTTATTTTTTATCTGTGAAAGTATGTAAGTAAAATCTTATATTGCTGTGATTTTACCATCTTCTAGGCTAAAAGATGAAACCATTTTGAAAGATGTAAAAAACACACACAGTGACTGCTAGCCAGTTTATAGAAAAACATGACACAGCGGGGTTATTTGTAACAAGGTGTTACAATATAATCCACACACTGTTGGACACCAATTAAACTAACAAAATAATTTATGAGTTTTGAGTGTAATGTTGAGAACTTTTTATATTAAAATGTTTTTTTTTATAGAATTTTTTTTAAAGAAAAAATAAATATTTTATTGCTAATAATGCAAATAAATACATTGTATAATTATGGATAATAGTGCAAATAAATTCAAATGTGTTTATCCAATAAATAAATAAACAAAACACTGTGCTATGTACAATAAAAAAATTGAGCCAAGTACTAAGGAAATAAAGCTACTATTTGGATTTAATTAATTGTATGAAATCTGCCTTTTTAAGCATGTGTTACAACTAACCCTCTGTCTGTTACAACTTGCCCTGCAGCAGGTGGGGTAAATAGTAACATTTTTATTCCTGGCACTTTTGGCAATACTGCTCAGAGATAGATAGATCCGGCGATCATATGGCCAGTGCTCATTTGTAGGAGAGCCTTGTGTGTTGTTGATAAAAAAATAGGGTTTGTTTAGCCCCATTACTTTGTTCAATATATGGCCCCAACCAAAAAGTGTTACTTTGTGTCCCACTCTCCTCTAATCTAATACAATTCAGTGATACAGTAAATAAAATAAAGACTTTTCAGGTTACATGAAAATATATATTTCCCAGTTTACATTCTCAAACAATGAGCTAATGTTAGACTAAAACCTGACATTCATAGTATCTGTTTTTTAGGTATCACCATTTCCATGTTCAAACACTTTATCCAATGCTGAAATAAACAACAAACAATACACGCTAATACACACACACACACACACACACACACACACACACACACACACACACACACACA